>PVJA010004503.1:0-63168 GCA_004027025.1 Myocastor coypus
AAAAAAAAAAAAACCAAAAAACAAAAAACTTAAGGTTCATTTAATCACTTCCACTGGCAACATTTGTGTGTGTGTGTGCACATATACATATGTGTGCATGTGTGTGTGTGTGTGCGTGTGTGTGCGTGGTGCATATGAATTGGAGATTGAACCCAGGGCCTTCACGCTACTACATTCCAGTCTTTCTTTTAATCCCAAACAGCATCTCTCAAAGTTATCCAGGCTGAGCCGAGCGTGGTGGCTCATGCCTGTAATCCCAGCACTCGGGAGGCTGAGGCAGGAGGATTGGTGCGAGTTCGAGACCAGCTTGGGCTACAAAAATGAGCTTAAGGCTAGCCTGAACTGCATAGCGAGACCCTGTCTCAAAAAGACAAAAAAAAAAAAAAAAAAAAAAAAAAAACAAAGTTATCCAGGCTGGGATTAGCTTTGCAGTCTTCCTGCTTCACTCTCCCAGGGTGACCCCTCCGCCCAGCTGCTATTAGCATTTTGGATGCTTAGTAGCTGTGGATGCTGGTACCCCACAGCTCGCAGCAGAGAGCTTGCGTTGCCGCCACTGCAGCGCTTGGGCCGTTTTAGGGGTGACAAAGCCCATCCTGGCTGGGCTGCACAGGGAGACCCCGTCTCAAGGCAGCGCGACCAAGCCAGGTGCACAGGTGGGAACATAGACCCAGAATGCTGGGCCTTGCTCAGCTCCTGCTGCCTGAAGGACTGGTGGGCGAGGGGCTATGGGGCTTGGCGCCACCCCCCAGTCCTTAGGCCTAACGTGAACCTCTGTTATGGTTTATGTCTAGTTGTTCCCCCAAAGCCTCGTGAGTCATAGGTTGGGGCCTTTTAGAGTTTGAGAATTGATCTATGATCCACTGGGATTATGTGTTTTAATACTGATGAGATTATGGACTGAGTACTTCTGGGAATTACAGGTGTGGCCTGAGGCAGATAGGCTAAGGCAGAGAGCCTGATGTACTTTCAGGAGAGACAGAGAGACAGACTAGAACTGTTGCTCTGCTGCCCTGTTTGGTTGACTGCCTCTGTCGCCATTGTTAGTGTTCTGCCGCCATGAACTGCTGCTGTCTGCCACGTGCCTCTCTGCCTTGGGCCAGCCGAGTATGGGCTGAAACCCCCAGTAACTGTGAGCTAAATAAACATTTCTTTCCTTCATTTTGAGTGTCAGGTGTGTGTCCCAGCAACAAGAGAAAAGCAACGAAGACGAGCTCCCTCCAGGTCTGCCACAGCGCACACTTCCCTTGTATTCAGTTAGCAAACATTTTTCATTTTTCCCCAGTCCTGGGGGTTGAATTGAGAGCCTTAGTACCAAGCCACACCCATGACTTTTTTTTTTTTTTTTTTTTTTTTTTGGTCATTTTGAGACAGTCTCGCTATGCAGTTCAGGCTGGCCTTGAGCTCACCTTTGTAGCCCAGGCTGGTCTTGAACTCACACTGATCCTCTGCCTCAGCTTCCCAAGTGTTGGGATTACAGGCATGCGCCACCATGCCCAACTTTTTCCATGACTTTTAAAAATGCTTTGAGACAGTGTCACTAAATTGCCCAGGGTAGGCTTCAGCCTGTGACCCAGCTGACCATCCCTGAGCACACAGTCCTTCTTGACACCAAGCTGGGCACACGGAAGGATACAGCCCAAGCCCTACCTCAGAGAGACTTACAGTCCCCAGAAGAGCTAGACTCCATCAGTAGGGCCTGCCACTCCGAGGGCAGGAGCCGCATCCACTGCTGGGGCTGCACACTGCAGATTTTCAGAGGGCAATTCTGTGAATATCAAGATGTAAAATCATTTCACCTTTGACCTAGCAGTACCATGTTTGTAAATATCTTTCAGATGCACACAAAAGTGGGCAACTACATCTCCTGAGAGACTTCTCGTAGGGAGTATGGTTTGTAGTAACAAAGGATGACACAGCCTAAATGCCCACCAGGAAGGGAGCAGAGAAATGAGCAATGACACTCGGTGGCTGTAGACAGGGCGGCAAGTGAGAGCACCAAGGTGCATCCTGGGTGACCTGCTTGCTTGCACCTGGGGAATCTGTAGAGAGGTATATGATGCTGCTACTTCTATTTATTTATTTATTTTAAAGAATTTTTTATTTTCTTTTCTTTTCTTGTTTCAGAACTTTTTTTTTTTTTAAAGATTTATTTATTTATTTATTGTTTCACAACCTTTGCTTGTTTATTCACTCATTTTATGGCTGGCTCAGCCCACCCTGAGGGCAGGGCTGGGGCAGCATGTGGTGCCCGGGATCGAACCGCGGTCCCTGAAGCCACCCAAGCTTTCCCAAGCAGGCGCTTTAGACCACTGAGCCATTCTGCCAGGCCCTGTTTCAGAACTTTTGTTTGTTTATTTATTTATTTTTATGGCCGGCTCAGCCTGCCCTGAGGGCAGGGCTGGCGCAGCATGTGGTGCCGGGGATCAAACCTCGGTCCCTGCAGCCGCCTAAGCTTTCCTAAGCAGGTGCTTTAGACCACTGAGCCATTCCGCCAGGCCCAAGTTTGTTTTGTTTTTTGGCAGGACCAAAGTTTGAACTCATGACCTTGCACTTGCCAGGCATGCATTTGTGTCACGGAGTTATCTCCATGGCCCCTATTCATTTATTTTATTTATATTTTGCTGATGCTGTGAATTGAACCCACAGAGTACATCTCCAGCTTTTTCATTTTGAGATGGAGCCTTGCTAAGTGGCTCATCTGGCCTCAAGCTCGCCGGCTTCTGCCTCCCGAGTAGCTAAGGCGTAAGCCTGTGCTCCATGGCCAGCACTGCTCTCTTCTCCCTTCCTCTTTATCTCTTTCTGGGGTGTGTCCAAGAGCTTCCTACTAAGGTACATCGCCAGTCCTTTAAAGAATGTTTTTAAGCCGGGCGTAGTGGCACAACCCTATAATCCTAGCACTTGGGAGGCTGAGGCAGGAGGATCAGTGCGAGTTCGAGACCAGCCTGGGCTACAAAAGTGAGCTCAAGGCCAGCCTCAACTGCATAGCGAGACCCTGTCTCAAAAAAAAAAAAAAAAAGAATGTTTTTATCTGGGGACGAGGTCTCCCTAAATTGCCCCTCCTGGACTCAGGATCCTCCTGCCTCAGCCTCCCAGAATACTAGGATGACAGGTGTGCGCTATGTAGGGCCCCTTTCCATTTTTAATAGACATCTACTGGGTAATGACAAGCGGAGGGAGGGAGGGGGATTCCTGGGGAAACCTGCTCAGTGCACAGTTCTTTCTTCGGAGGCGACAAGCGGACAACAACGCAGAACGTCACCTTGCTGACGCCATCCTCGCAGCAAGCCCGGCCGGTCTTGGTGTCGTGCTGCCTGTTTCCAGAAGAGGGCAGCACAAATCCGAGCATCGGTCCCAGCCCGGCACCAGCCGCCTCCCAGGATCCCCAGAGGCCAGAGGATGAGAGCCGGTCTCGGGTCGACCTAATTTAACCGGCACAAACCACTGCGTCCTTTCTGTAGCGAGTGGTCGGCGCTGGGCTTGCTGGCGCGGAGGGGTCCACTCAGCAGCCTCTTCTCCGCCGGGCTTTGGGCAGAAGGTGCAGGCAGCCTGCGGCCCCCGGGGGGCGGACGCAGCGGGCAGCGACTGCATTTGGTCCCGAGTTCCGGCCTTGCGAGGCGGTTCGGGGTGGAGGAGGCGACGCCGGCTCCGCTGCTTCTCGGAGTGCCGAGCACGGGACGCCCTTTTCGGCATTGCAGCCGGATTGAGACCCAGCCACCGGGACTCAGCGACTCAGTTCCTAAAATAAAATACTGAAAAGAGGTCTGGGCCAAGCTCAAGAGCAGGGTGTCCCTGTCCTAACAGACCAAGTACAGCGTTGCTGTGACCCTCACCCCGGTCCCCGCAGGGTAGCAGAACGGGACACAGCTCTGCCCCTCGGCTGCGGCGGCCAGGGCAGGAGAGAGGCGGGGCCGGCACCCACCGACCCGGCGGTTCCCAGCTCTGACTTGAGCCAAGCGGGAGGCCCTGAGCTCGGGTACAGCGGCGCCGCGGGCAGGAGCGCGCCCGGGGCTCACGGTTTCTCGCGCCCTGGGGTGTAGACAGGGGTCAACCGGGGTCCCAACAGACAAGCCGCGAAGGGGACGAGCAGAGTCTCACACCCAGAGCCGAGACGGAGCCCAGGGGTCCCCTGGCCTCCGCGCCGGGCCCGGTCCCCCAAGAGCCTGGAGGGCACACCTGCTTTCCCCTAGTCGCCCGCGCAGGCAGCGAAGGTCGTCGTGCTCCTGGGTGGGGGCGCCCTCGGGCTCTCCTGGCTGCGGCGCGGAGCCCCCCACCTGCTCTCTGTGGTGGCAGCCGGTTTCCCTCGGGCCCTCGCCCCGAGTCTTCTTGGAAGTCCCCCTCTCCAGGGCACTGGCGCGCGGGTCTCGCTGGCCGGTTCTCACCACACCTGGGGGCTCCGTCTGTAGATGGCGCCTTGTAGGCCGGGAGTGCGCGGGGGCCGGAAGGGGGTCCTCTCCTTGCTGGGGACGCCGCGCTCCCGAGTGTGGGCGCTTCCGCTCCGAGATCTCCGCTCGCTCCCGGCTGCCGAGGGGTGCGGTTCCAGGAGCCGGGGGCCGAGCGCGGTCCCGCCTCAACCTCGTGGGGTCGCCTTGCCTGCTGCAGGTGCAGCGGCCGGGCCCGCGTCGCCTCCCGCTCCCGGCGCCATGGTGGGGACCCCCGCCCTTCCCCGCGCTCCGCGACCCGCGTTCTGCACTCCGCGTCCCGGCCGCCCTGGCCGGCATCCTCCGGGCCCGCGTCCGCTTAAGCACCGCTGCCTGGTGCCCACTGCACCCCGCCCTGCCCCTGAGCCCCGCAACGTGCATCCCCCCCATCCATACCCCTCCCCCACCTGCACCCCGCAACCTGCTCCCCAGCCGGGTCCCCCGCCCCGCCCCCGCAAGCCCCGCCCGCCCGCGCGCCCCAGCGGCCGCCGAAGTTGTGCGCCGCAGGGGGGGCCCTTTCCTGCCCCCGCCGGCGCCTGGCCCGGCCGCCCCGACTTCCCCCGCGCCCCGCTTCGTTCGACGCTGGCTCTGCGCGGCTGCAGGCGGGCGGGGGCCGCCATGGGCAACGCGGCCGGCAGTGCCGAGCTCCCCGTGGGCCCCGCCGCGCCCCGCGCCCGGCAGCCGATGCCCGCGGCCGGGGAGCTGGAGGAGCGGTTCTCGCGCGCACTGGTGAGCTGGGGGGCAGCGCGGTCCCCAACTTCCAGCGGTGATCGGGCAGGGTGCGGGCCGCTGCTGGAGCGGGATGTCGCGTGCCGAGCCCTGTGCCCCTCCTCGCACCAAGGGCTGGCAAAGGCGGCTGGGTTGGGTCCCTGCACTTGGGGCAAAGCAGAGTCAGGGACCCTCCACTGTGCTGCCACTGTCGCCTGGTGGGAATTGGGGTCCTGAGTCTAGGCCACGGGAGGGCATCTGTCTGTAGCAGTTGGCTGGGTTTGGAGGTCGGTCCTCAGGCTGGAGCAGGGGCTCCTTGCACTCTGCTCCCTGGCCTACTCCGGACCCAGCTGGTTGCCCTGAGCGTTCTCTTTCTGCCTTCCCTGGCTGGACACGGCGGTGGCAATGAGGCCAGGCTGTTCCCAGGTTGCTCTGAGGGACCAGAGTGAGGACCTCAGGGACATAGGCAGGGATGACCCCCACCCTGCATCCCCCCCCACTGCTAGTCGCTGGGTCCCTGCATGGTTCCATAGGGCGGTGTCCTCTGTATCTGGGACTGTGGCTGCCCCTCCAGGAGAACGAGTCTGTGGGCTGGAAGGCTCTGTGTGATCAGGGGGGCCTCCTCGCATCTGGCTGCTTTGGGCCCCTTGGTCATCTCCCCAGGTCAGGCCTCGGCAGCCTGGGCTGGGCACATGGAGAGCCCGTGTTAGCGGTGTGGTCTTAGGGTCCCAGCAGCCCGGCTGGGGCATGGTCTGCTCCCATGTGTCTATGGACAGGAGGTAGGCTTTGGGGTGAGGTCCCGGCTGCCCCCGTTATGCACATGGCTAAGGAAGAGCCCTGTGAGTGATTCAGATGGTGGAAAATCCAGAAGTCAGGTCCTGCTGTGCTGCTAGCTTTAGGACGTGACTGGCTCAGTCGGCTGTGGGAGGCTCAGTGAGGGGTGCTAGGAGTGCTTCCCAAAGAGAGGGGTGTAGGTGGACAACAGCACTCTGCACCCCTCAAGTGCCCAGAGCCCAGCCTGGGCCACCTTTCTGAGGGCCTGGCTCTCCCCACCCACTTAGGCAAGGTGGCAGCCTGAGCTCTGCCCAGGCACCTGGAGTGCCTGATCTCCACACAGCCCATCTGGGGTTGCGTTGATCCTGTGCTTCCTGGGGGCCTAAGGGGGGTGGACCTTCAGGTTGCTCAGGAGCCCCACCCTTGGGGAGCCTCAAGCCTGATGGGAAAGTGTAGGGCTACCCTTGGGATCCTGTTGCCCCAAATAACCCTTTCCTGCCTGGTAAAACAGCACCCCAGCACCCAGAATGCCCTCTCTCCTGTGGGGAGCCCCCCCAATGTAGGAGTCTTGGTGGGACACCCTCTTTCCCAGAAGGGTGCCTGCGTCAAGGGGGTGGGAGGAAAGACAGTTGGGAGGGTGTGAGGCGGCTGCCCTGGCAACCTGCTGGGGATAGGGACACTGCCGCTGGGAGCCCTGTCAGCTGGCCCCTCTCTCTCCTCTCTTACACCCTGGTCCAGGCTGGGCAGTGTCGAGGCCAGCCCACTTTCCTCAGGACTAGGGTGCACCCCTTGGGCTGCCCAGGCATAGCTGGTCTGCGGAGGCAAGGGAGTCCCAGGGTGATGTCCTCGGAGGGCCTGAGTTGTCACGGGGACGACACTCCTATCTGCGTTACTGGCCAGGCACTGTGGGAGTCAGGTGCGGCCCTGGTATCCTGTGCTCATCTCTGGTGCCAGGTGATGGCAGGAGTGAGGTTGCTTTTGGGCCTGCCTGCAGCAGAGGTGGCCCCCTAAGGCAGCTCCTTTCTGGGGCGTGGTAGATGGAGTTGGGGTGCCCCCATAAAGGGTGGCAGTGGCTTAGACCCTGCAGTCAAATGCTGGGCTGCACAGAGGCGGGACCGGGGATGTGCTGAGCGTGACTCACAGGGACATCTGGGGCAGCTGGCAGCGGGCTGAGTGAGATGAGCAGGAGCAGGTGGGCTTAGGCTGGGCCACCTCTGCGTCTTTGCTGGGAACATGGAGTTCTGGAAGGTGCTCTGGGCCGCCTGCCTCGGAAGGGCAGGGTTGCTTGCAGGCTCAGATGGGCTCTGCATTAGAGGGTCAGGATTTGGGGGCTAAGTCTCTTCACCGCTGAATGCCACCGTGACCTTGGATAGTTACTTAACCGGTCTGAGCCTTCACCTTGTTCCCAGTGGAAGAGAGTACTGAGGGACGTGCTGCCTCCGTGGCGTAGCTAGGGACTGCATGGGGCGAGTGGCTCCGTGCCTCCTGGAGAACAGTCCTCTCTATCTTGGGGTCTCTGGCTTACCCCTCCTCATCCCTCAGAGACCCCAAGATTGTCCCTCTAGCTCCAGGAGCCCCCAAATATATATCCACTGTGCAGGTTAGCCCCAGGGAGGCCTCAGCCTGTGCTGCCTGGCTGCCGGAAACCACGGAGATCGGGCCACCTCTCAGGAGGGTGGGGCACAGTGGCTAACCGGCAGCCGGCAGCCGTGTGCACATGTGGGGGTGGGGAGCCTCCACTTCCCCTTGACAGAGGGTGTGTTGGGGGGGGTTCCACAGTGAGTAAGAGCTTAGTGTGGGTAACAACAGGAAGTGTAGGGTGCTGGTGGCAGGAAGTGGCGCCGGCTGGTCCTGGTTCCTCAGATGGGGGCCCTGGGGCTGGGCTTTCTGTAGAAGACCCCCAGGAGCCAGAACCCCCACTTCCCACTGTCCGGCTACCCTTTCTTCTGAGGAAGCTGGGCAAGTGACCTAGCCTCTCCATGCCTCAGTTTCCCCTTTATGAAGTGAGGGGGGAATGGCGTTTATGTGGCGTGTTAGTTATCCAGGATTAAAGGCGTTACAGCGCGTCAAGTGCTGGTGCGGGCCCAGCCCGGAGGAGCGCTGGGCGCGTTGGGTGTCACTGTTCCTGTCCTCTTGCCAGCCTGCCTGGTGGCTCCACTCCCACCATCCCTGCTCTAGGTCCTGCTGTGGGGTTCTCACCCCTGCCTCAGGCAGGGTCACCCCACAGCCTCCTTGGATCCTGGGGCTGCTGATAGAGCTCCAGGAAGGCTGCATGGGAAGTAAGTGCTTCTGGAGACTTTCCAAGGGCGAGAGAGCCACACTTTGAGCCCCTTTGTGGTGGAGGAGCTGGCGGCCCAGGGCCTCCAGACCCTGGGCTGGGTCCAGCCTCAGGGGCAGCCTGGGGCTGCAGGAGTGCACTCCAGGGAGAAGGTGGGATGCTGCCTGGGGATGCAGACTTCGCTGAGATTGAAAGTGAAACTGCACGGTGTGGTCCTGTCCAGCTGTGGCCTCAGGAGGGAGCAGGATGGCACCCAGGACAGGGCTCAGCAGGAGACTCGGGTCCCTCTCTGTGCCCAGAAGGTGGGGCGGGGGGCAAGACCATTGCCCCGAATGTCGCGATGGAGATTTAGGGCTCAGCTCCATTTCTCAGCCTCGCCCCGGAAGGTGGATCCCACCTACTGGGCGCAGAGCAGCGGGGCTCAAGGGGCTGCTCCTGCAGGCCAAGCCGGAGGACGCACACCTGTCTTAGCCACCCTCACATGTTTGCCACGCCCTGCCTTGGCTCCTCTGAGGTCTTCTCGTCTGAGATCCAGCTTCCTGTGCTGGGTCACGGGAGGACATCATCTCGTCCTCCCATAGCTTTCTGGTTTCCCCAGGTCCTGGGAGGCTGAGGCAGGCTTGGGGCCCATTTCAAGCACTGAGGTGAGGTGGGCCAGAGCCGGGGCTTCGCACGCTGCTCTAGCCCCTTCCTGTCTCAGCTGTCCCCCGGAAAGCAGAATGTTGACTGCCCGCCCTTTCTGTCTCATGGTTCCATGTCCATGCTGAAGGCCCCAGCTTGGACTCTGCTCCTGATTTCTGCCTCACCCCAGTGATGGGTGGCATCTGTCACCCCTCTCCCTGGAGAGTCCATCAACTTGGCACAACCACAGCCAGGGAGCAGCTGCTAATTAGTGCTGTGCGCTGTCAGAGTTATTTCTGATTTCTGAGCCTAAATTTAGTGTGTCTGGAAGGCTGGCACGTGAGCCTGGGCTGAAGAGGCCCAGGTGGACCCAGGGCAGGGGCACCTAGCCCTCTCTGCTGCTGGCAGGTGTGCCAGACCCCTGGGGGTTGCTGGGGCAGGTCTGGCGACTGGCTAGTTGCTAATGCAACCTGTGCTGGCTCTGTGGGGTGGGCATAATGGCTGATGGTGCCAACAATGGCCATGAGGGTGGCAGGTGTCCAGCAGCTCTTGACATAGTACACACCCAGAGGAGCTGCTGTCTTGGTCGCTGGGGACATAGTCATGACCAGAAGGGCCCCTGGCCCGTGCCGGAGCCCAGGGAGTGTCAAGTGGGTGAGAACTCTCCCTCCAGAAGTGGCTGCCCGGAAGGCTCGGGCGCTGGGCTTCTGCCCTCCACGCTGGCCATGGCTCCAGCAACCTGGCCATTGCTGAGGTGTGTACTTCCTTCTTCACCCCGGGCCTCTCTGCACCTCTGCAGGCTGGAGATGGCTCAGCAGAGACAGGAGAGGCAAATCCTCCAGGGCAAAGTGCCCGGCCCCTTGGACCTGTGGGGTGCCGGGCCGGGCTGTGTGCGTTTCTCCCACCACCCAGCTTTCACAATGAGAGACGGGGAGGATGCGTCCCTGCCCAGCTGGCTGGGAGTCGGGGGTAGGGCGGGGGGCACTGTCACCTCTGGAGTGGCCTGAACAGAAGCTTAGGTGAGGAGGGCTGGGACAGCAGCTTCCTGTTTTCTGAGCTGGCTCCAGCAGTGATTTGAGGGTGAGGTCTGGTCAGAGCCCCAGAACTAGGGCAGCACCTATGGAGAGGAAGCAGGGTAGCTGAGGTATTGTGGGTAGGTGTAGTCACTCAGCCACCAGAGCCACTGGAGCTGGGGACAGCAGCCTTCTACTTCTGGGCTGGGGATCTGGTGGGGTTAGGGTGGTGTCTCTTGGGGTAAAAGCTGTATTCTGGGACCTCAGTACATCTGGTGTTGACTGAACTGGTGTGACCTGGCCTTAGATCTGTGTCTGTTGGGAGACTTGCTGAGCCTGGGGTCCCGGGCGTCTCGCGTACTGGTGACACCTGGTTGATTCCACGGCACTTGGCTCAACTGACATCAGCCCTGTGGCCGTAGGTGAAGCTGTGGTCTGGGTGAAGCTCCAGACCTGGCCCAGCTCCTGAGGGGTTCTGTCTGGCCGCCATGGTACAGAGGTTTCCCATCTCTGCATCAGTGCCACCCACCTGCCACCTACCTGCTGCTCCAGCCCCCGCCCGACCACCTCAGTTCTTGAAGAGATGCGGGGGGAGGGCCTGAGAGGGTGGAGGAGGCTGTGTGGCCTCTTAGGGAGAGGGTTTGCACGTTGTCCACGCATACTTGGTGTCTGGGTATTTGGGACTGGCCGGCGAAGGCTACCATCAGCTCCCTCCTAGACCTTGGAGGAAATGATGTCCCCGTATTGAAGATGGGGATCTTGCAGCCAGAGGGGCCTGGGGCCCCAGGTAGTGAGAACGTCTGCCTCACACCAGAATTTGGGGGACACGCCTATTAGGCTTGGATTCGTCCTTGAGTCCCTTCCTAGTTGCCCGGGCCAGAGGAAGATGCCATGTCCTCATTTCTCTTCGGGTTGTCTCTTCTCTGCTATGGTACTTGGCAGTGTAGTGCCCCTGAGATGCCCAGCCCTCCTCATGGTGCTGTGGCCCCAGGCTCAGGTCCCCACTCTGCCTCCCAGAACTGCATGAACCTGCCCCCGGACAAGGTGCAGCTGCTAAGCCAGTATGACGACGAGAAGAAGTGGGAGCTTGTCTGTGACCAGGTGCGTGCTGTGGATGCCTACGATGACCAGGAGGGTGCCGGCAGAGGGGAGCCTTCTGTATTTCTGGGGGCCTTTCCCTGGCCACTGTCTCCCTGCCTGTGTGTCAGAGCAGGGTGGGTCCAGGGCTGGGCTGGGACATCCCCCCTGGTCTGCCCTGGGCCGGGTGGGGCTGGTAGGACAGCTTAGGCCCTGGGGTAGCAGGGCAGGAACTCTGACCTTTTCCAGTGGGCTCTGGGATATGCAGTCCAGCGGCAGGCCAGGGCCAGCCAGAGGAGACCCACCCCTGGAGCCTTCCAGGCCCTGTGTCCACCTGGCTGCCCCTGCTGCCCATGTGGGCAGGGAAGACGGTGCATGAGGTGGGGGAAGGTGGCTGCAGTGAGACCATGGCAGTAGGCAGGGAGCGAGGCTTCCCCGGAGACTGGGGGAGCTTCAGCTAATGGAAGGCCTGGGCTGGGCTGGCTGGGCAGCTGACAGGGAAGAGGCTTAGGCCATAGGAGGCTGAGACAGCAGAGGACCCAGGCCACGGGCGGGGGGGCGTGGCACGTCTGAGGTTTGGGAGCCCGGAGAGGGCCCCGGGGTCCTCAGAGCAGGAGGCCGGGGCATGCTGGGAAGGGGCTCAGCCGACAGGCAGCTGCCTCTCCCTCCTTCCCTGGTTGGTCTAGGTAGGGCGGTAGAGGGCATCACCTGTTGGCTGGACTGAGGCCTCCCAGAGCAACTGGTGGCACCACCAACCTTCCTGTTCCACCCCAGGCAGGTTAGGGACTTGGCTTCCAGGGTCACAGGGCAGCGGCTAGGACTGGGCTGGGGTCTTCTCGGTCGGGCAGGGGCCGTGGGGACTGGGCCCCTGGTGCTGAGGAGGTTTAGGCCTGTCTGAAGCCCCGTGAGAGCAGAAGGGACCTCAGTGGGGGCCGGTCTTCCCCCCAGAGCAGCTCTGCCTGGCTTCCTGCCCACCTGTCCACCTCCCCAGGAGCGGTTCCAAGTCAAGAACCCCCCCGAAGCCTACATCCAGAAGCTGAAGAGCTACCTTGATGTTGGGGGGGTCAGCCGTAAGGTCGCAGCGGACTGGATGTCCAATCTGGGGGTATTTCTCTCCCCTCTCCCCTTCCCCTCAGGGCTCTGGCAGATGCGGCTATAGCCGATGGGGTAGACTCGTGGGTGTGGGTGCCTGAGCGCCTGTATGTGTGTGCTGTAGGCACCTGCGGGGGCCCTGGGGGTGCCTTGAGAGTGTGCATCTATACCCACGCATACCTGTGTGCGCCCTTTCTGTTTATGGATGTTAAGTGTGCGCGTGGGGGCCTGGGATGTCTGAGTGTGTGCATGTGTGTACCCCTGTGTCTGCATGGTCCTCCCTGTCTCTGTGTAGATGCTGTGCCCGGGAGCACATGCCCCTGGCATCCAGTTGGGTGGGTGTGTGGAGGACAGCAAGTAGGGGCATGAAAGGCCACCTGTGGGGGTGAGGACACTGGCTGTGGCCCCGGATTTGGAGGAGCTGTGGAGGCAGGCCCTGCCACAGACTCCTCGTTCCTTCCCCAGTTTAGGAGGCGTGGTCAGGAGTCCACACAGGTGCTGCGGGAGCTGGAGACCTCCCTGAGGACCAATCACATTGGGTGAGTGCGAGCTCCAATGTCCCCTGGGCTGTGGTCGCTGGCATCCCCTTCTCTGCCCTGTGTGCCCTGGCTGCCACGTCCTGAAGGCTGCCCCACTGCACAGGGGCCCTGAGGTGGGCTGTGCTGGTGGCTTCCTCTGCCCACTTGCCTCTGGACTCAGGGCGCCCTGTCCTCCAGATGGGTGCAAGAGTTTCTGAATGAGGAGAACCGCGGTCTGGACGTCCTCCTGGAGTACCTGGCCTTTGCCCAGTGCTCCGTCACGTAAGTCCCTCTCCTCAGCCCCCATGCTCCCTGTAGCACAGATCCAGACATCCCTGTATGTCACCGTGCCTCTGCAGCCTGGCAGGGCCCCCTGCTGTAGGTCTGTCCCTGGTGAGTGGGACAGAGCCAGACCACAGCTCCTGAATCAGGGGTCCCTTAAGTGCTGGCCTGTGAGCTCCCTGTGTCCTCTCTCCAGGTATGGCCTGGAGAGTGCAGACAGTGGGGAGAAGAACCCTGAGAAGGGCAAGCCCCTGGAGCAGTCGGTGGAGGACCTCAGCAAGGGGCCACCCCCCTCTGTGGCCAGGAGCCGGCATCTGACTGTCAAGTATGAGGCCCTGAGGCATGGTGGGGTAAACACAGCGGGGTGGAGCCAGGGAGCCTTCAGGCTGGAACTGGGAAGGGCCTGGGGTCAGGAGAAGCCTGGGGATGGGTCTTCTGTACCCATCTAACCCCCTCTTTTTTCCATGCGGCCTCCAGGTGCCCCCCTTCTCCCAGGTACGTAGCCACCTGGGGGCAAGTGCATACCTGGCAGGCTTCCTGGGAGGAGGTGGTGGCGGTGGTGGGTTGGATGAGACATTTAGCTGACCCCCAGGCTCTGCTGCTGTGGTGGGTCTGGGCAATGGGGGTGGCCCTCGAGCTCCCTGTGGACCCCAAGACCCTGCCCTGGCTCTTGTGTATGAGCTGTCGTGTTAGGCCCCAGCCTCTTACAATGTGGTTTTCTGTTCATCCACCCAACAAACACGTTTTTGGATTTACCTGTGATAGATGCGAGGCAGGTCCTCCCTGCCTGGGGGCCACAGGCTAGGAAGGGGAGAGCTTCATACAGCAGGCTGGTGGCTCTAGAAGGGAGGTGGCCATGGTCCAGGGCTTCCTTGGCCCACTGGATGGAGGCAAGGAAGGGCATCTACTGGGGAGAGGGCATTTGAGCTTCTCTGGGAGAAGGTTCTGTGGCCGGTGCAGGCCGGGTGGGTGAGGCAGGGGTCCCAGTCTGTTGGAAACTTGGTAGAACTACCGAGGGGACCGGTGTGTGTAAATCACAGCAAACCCTTTTTTGGCCAAGAATCACTGCGCCTGCTCATTGAGTACTTCCTAGCTGCCAGGCGCTGCTCAGCTTAACCCAGCGACCTTAGCACGAAGGCATGCTTCTGGCCACTCCAGTTGGAAATGGAGAAGCGAGGCCCAGGAGGCCAGGCTGCTTCCTAGGAAGGGGGAAGCTGGAACCTTCAGGAACCTGGCCTGGGCCTTCCCCTGGGCCCACTGGCTGTGGGCGCCCCCTGCTGGGCAGTCTTCGCGGCTGACTGGTGCCAGGGCCTCAGGGCTGCTCCTCCCTGGTGCCCCCACACCAGTGAGGAAGGCGCCACACACTGTGGGCCATCTTAGGGCTGGGACGTAAGGCGCTGACCCCGCTGCCTCCCTGACCACCCAGGCTGACCCCGGCACACAGCAGGAAGACCCTGCGCAGCTCTCGAATAGTCAGCCAAAAAGATGACGTTCACGTCTGCATCATGTGTCTGCGCGCTATCATGAACTACCAGGTGGGTGGCGGGTGGAGGGTGGCAGGGGGCGAGTGCCCCTCCCAGCCCCCATTTTCCACCTGGAGCCATGCCACTGGCAGGTTGGCTGGGATGGATGAGCTTCTTGTGGGTCAATGCAGGGTGGGCCCGCGGGAGAGTGGGAAGGGTGGCTTCAGACTTTGCTGTCGGACAGTCCTGACAGCTCCTGGCACCAGCTTGGAAGTCAAGCTGAGGAAGGGTGGACTGAGGGTCTGGTGGGGGCTGGATGGGAGGAGCTGCCTATGCATGGGCACTGCTTGCCTATGCTCCAGGTGCTGGGCACCAGGCACTGGGTCCCTCTGACCTCGCCTCTGTCCCCAGTCTGGTTTCAGCCTTGTCATGAACCACCCTGCCTGTGTCAATGAGATCACACTGAGCCTCAACAACAAGAGCCCCAGGTGCGGTCCAGGCCCCCGGCTGTGTGGTCCCCCCAATCAGGGTGCCGTGCCAGCTGCACCCTCCAGTGCCCGCCTGTCCCCAGCTCCCTGGCCTCTCCTTCTCTAGAACCAAGGCTCTGGTGCTGGAGCTCCTGGCCGCCGTGTGCTTGGTGCGAGGGGGGCACGACATCATCCTGGCGGCCTTTGACAACTTCAAGGAGGTACCGTGCCTGGCCCTGCCCATCAGTCCAGAGCACAGGGGTGGGGAGTCCCACATGGGCCAAGCCCAAAGTCCTGTGGTCCTGGCCAAAGGCGGGGAAGGGCGGGAGAGGCCGGACACACTCGGTGGCTTTAATGAGCTTTGCCGAGGGCTGCTGTGCACCGGACAGCATGGCAGGGAAGAGGGAGATCATACAGGAAATGAGAAAGTTAGAGAAAGCAACGGAGGAACGAAGAGGGTGTGTGAGGGGCAGCCAGTTGCAAGGTGGTTAGTGCAGGGCTCACTGAGGAGGTTTCCAGGGAGGCAGGGGCCAGGATGGGGCTGTGCGTGCAAAGGCCCCGAGGCAGCAGTGTGTCAGAGATGTGAGTACGGGGTTGGGGAGGGGCTGGGGGTGCAGTGCCGGAAAGAGCGATGTATGCTGACCTAGCCGTGACCGTGCAGTAGCCTGTGGAGGCACAGGGGCAGCAGCCACGGGCAGCTCACGAGGATGTCCTGGGTCTTCTGAGCACCATGCCCCCCACCTCAGGTGTGTGGGGAACAGCACCGCTTCGAGAAGCTCATGGAGTATTTCCGCAACGAGGACAGCAACATTGACTTCATGGTGAGTTGGGGGCACTGGGCTGATGCCGCGGAGAGGCGCTGAGGGCCCCAGCCCGAGGACTAGCCGCTGTGTCCTGGGCCCCAGGTGGCCTGCATGCAGTTCATCAACATTGTGGTGCACTCTGTGGAGAACATGAACTTCCGCGTCTTCCTGCAATATGAGTTCACAAACCTGGGCCTGGACCTGGACCTGGAGGTGAGCTCTGCACCCTCTTCCTGCCCTCTGCCCACCGCCCACCCTGAGCTACTGCACGGTATGGCGGCACAGCTGGAGGGTCTGACTTCAAATCCTGGCTCTGTTGCTCCCACATTCTGAGGTTCTGGGCTGGGTAAGCTCAGTTTTTCTGTCTGTGTAATGGGAGACCCAGAGTTAAGGAGGACTTAACTTAGAACAGTGTCTGTCCTGACAGGCCCCCAGTTCCCTGGCTAGCACAGATCAGCAAACAGGCTCACCCTTGGTCTTTGGCTGAGATTCCCTGCCTTGAGAAGAAAGTTTTGGAAGCTTACTGGGGAAAGTAAGCAGGGCTTTTCCACAAAGTGGAAGTGCTAAGGCTGAGGCAGGCTGCCTGAGGATGCCTCCCAGAGCAGAAGCCCACGGGTGATGGTTTCCCCGTACAAAGTGTCCAGGACTGATGAATCCTGACACACAGAAGAGTGGTGGTCACCAAGGGCTGAGGAGGAGGGGATGGGGTGTGTTGCTGCCGGTGCAGGGGTTTTCAGGGGTGATGAAGACATTGTGGGGTTTGACATGGTGACAGCCACATGACCGTGTGAATGACGAAACTATGCTTTACGGTGGGGCTTTATGGCACTTAAATGATACCTCAGTGAAAATGGAGATGGCAGGCTGGGCTCAGGCTTCTTCCCTGGGTGCCCACGAGGCTCACCCACTCTTGTTTCTGGGGACAGAGGCTCCGGCTCACGGAGAGTGACAAGCTGCGGGTGCAGATCCAGGCCTACCTGGACAACGTCTTCGATGTGAGCGCCCTTTTGGAGGACACGGAGACCAAGAACGCGGTGCTGGAGCACATGGAAGAGCTTCAGGAGCAGGCTGCGCTGGTGAGGAGCGACTGAGAACCAGGAGCTGCCCTGAGCTCAACCCCGGGGTTCCTGGGTGTGCCCCAGAAATCAGTGTTTCCTGCGCCCTGGGTCGCTGTGTCCCCAGCCCTCGCCGGGGAAACGGACTGATGGATGTTCCAGCTCCCCATCTCCCGCCCGCCCACCACCCGTGGTGCCTCCCCCTCTCCGGCTTGGCTCGGTCTTCCTGGGTAACGCGGGCGCTCCCGAGCCCTGCGCTCCCAACGGCCCAGCGCTGCCCCTACTCACCCTGTGCCGGCGTTGCAGTTGACAGAGCGGCTGCGGGACGCAGAGAACGAGTCCATGGCCAAGATTGCGGAGCTGGAGAAACAGCTGAGCCAGGCGCGCCGGGAGCTGGAGACACAGCGGGTGCGCAGCGCTAGGGGAGGGGAGGAGAAGGGAGAGGAGGAAGGGGCGTCACTAACCTAGCCTCGCCGCAGGAGCGTGTGGGCGATGCGACCCCTGGCAGTGATGGCGCACGGACCCTCACGGACGCGACCCCGGCCCCGGCGCGACCCTCGGCCCTGGAGCGGAAGCTGGAGGAGCTGGAGGCGCAAGGGCTGCTGCGTGTGCTGCGCGGGCCCGGGGACGCCATCGCCATCGAGATCCTGCCGGTGGCCGTCACGACTCGGGACGGGGACGCAGCGACTCCGGTGGCGCGAGCCGGCTCCCCCAGCCCAGGTGTGCAGGCTCTGTCAAGGGTGGGGTGGCACAGAGGGAAACCTAGGGGGTAGGGTCAGGACTTGGGAAGGGATGTGGGAGCGTCAGGGAGACCTGGGTCGGGATGGGGTGGGACCTGGGAGCTTCAGGGCTGAAGGAACTCAAAGAGTGAAGGCTCTGCACCACAAAGACCTGTGGGCTTTGGGACCCAAGGAGGGCTCTAGGATCGCCTTGCGGGGCTCGGACCTGGCAGGGGTCGGACCTGGCAGGGGTCGAGGGACGTCTCTGGCGGGGCGGGGCGGTTTCCGGAGGCCGCAGCGGGTGGACCTGGCGCGCACGTGAAGGGCGGGGGAGGAGCCACGATGGCGGGGATGTGACACCCCGCCCCCCGCAGAATCGTCACTGGGCGCTGTGCCGCCCCCGCCAGAAGCTCCGCCTCCCCCGGGCGGCCCTGGGTCCTCGCCCACGCCCCCACCTGCGCCGCCGCTGCCAGGAGACCCCGCGCCCCCGCCGGCGCCGCCACTGCCGGGAGACCCCGTGCCCCCACCGGCGCCGCCACTGCCTGGAGACCCCATTCCCCCTCCTGCACCCCCGCCTCTTGGAACCGTGGGGCAGGGTCCCCCTCCTCCTCCGCCGCCTCCTGGAGGGCCCCCGGACGCCCCTGGCTGTCAGGGCGCAGATACGAGCCTGGGTGAGTAAAACAGGCCCCTCCCCCTCAGGGAAGCCCTACTCGGCTCCTGGGGGTCCCCACCCTGCCGCGATTTACCTGCCCTTTCTCAGGCTTCAAGACCAAGAAGCCCATCCAGACTAAATTCCGGATGCCACTGCTGAACTGGGTGGCCCTGAAGCCCAGCCAGATCACGGGTACAGTCTTCACCGAGCTCAACGACGAGAAGGTGTTGCAGGTGAGCGGCTGTGGTGCATCCTCGCGCGGGCCTGAGCTCTGAGCTCGCGCGCCCCCTCCGCTGGGTTCTGGGCCAGCTCAGCCCTCTGAAGGTTTGGAGGCAGAAGCTGGGTCCCTCTCATCCTGCTGCTCTTTGTGCAGCTGTTCCCTCTCCTGGGAAAGTCCTGGAGTCCTGGTCACATGGGGTTGCGGGTTGGTCTGCCAGTGGCTGGCTTTCGCCAGGAGGTGCAGGCTCACCTTCTTGCGGCAGGAGCTGGACATGAGTGACTTTGAGGAGCAGTTCAAGACCAAGTCGCAGGGCCCCACCCTGGACATCAGCGCCCTCAGGGGCAGGGCTGCACAGAAGGGCCCCAGCCAGGCCACGCTCATCGAGGCCAACCGGGCCAAGAACTTGGCCATCACCTTACGCAAGGGCAACCTGGGCGCTGATCGCATCTGCCAGGCCATCGAAACGTGAGTGCCCCAGCCGCTCCGCTCCTTTCCAGACTGGGATGGTCCCCTGCTCCGGCCTCCCTCTCCAGCTGAAGGCTTCCCAGTTGGGCACGGGGTGCTGCATCTGCTGTCTGAGTTTCAGAGTCCCAGCATCAGCAGAGGGGCAAGAGTGTGAGCCTTCTCTCCACCCACTCACAGGTACGACCTGCAGGCTCTTGGCCTGGACTTCCTGGAGTTGCTGACCCGTTTCCTGCCCACGGAGTACGAGCGCAACCTCATCGCGCGCTTCGAGCGGGAGCAGCGGCCCCTGGAGGAGTTGTCGGAGGAAGACCGCTTTATGCTCCACTTCAGCCGCATCCCACGCCTGCCCGAGCGCATGGCCACGCTCACCTTTCTGGGCAGCTTTCCAGACACAGCCCAGTTGCTCATGCCGGTGCTGTGGGAACGGCCCCGGGGCCCTGGGGCTGGGTGGTTGGGGGGCCAGGGGGAGAGGGCCCCCGCTCACCTTGCCCCTTCCCCCAGCAATTGAATGCCATCATCGCCGCATCCATGTCCATCAAGTCCTCGGACAAACTCCGCCAGATTCTGGAGGTGAGTGCTCGCGGGTCGCGCCCAGGATGCATCAGGGAGAGAAGGCTCCCGCTTCTGACGCCTGGCCTGGCAGCAGTGCTACATCAGTGGGGCTTGGGGGACAGTGGAGATGCTGTTTTTGTTTACTGGAGACTGAACTTGGGCTCTGTGAACATGAGCGATGTGCTCAGCCCTTTTACAATTTACTTATTTTGAGAGAGTCTTGATAAATCCCTAATCTGCCCAGGCTGGCCTCTTACTCTCAGTTCTCCTGCCTCAGACTCCCAGAGTGCTGAGGTGACAGGCAAGCACCAGTATCCCTGGTTAGAGGTAGCCTTTAGAAGGGCAGGGACCTCACAGCTTGGCACGGGATATTCAACTAGCACAGGACAAAACCAGGTGTGCCATGGTGCCAACCCCACACCCTTGGGGCACAGCATGTGTGTCAGGGCATGGGGGGGCAGGACTTGTCGCTCCTGTGGTCTGTGCACTTCCATGCCTCCTCCAGCCGTGGTTCCCACTGATCTCACCCTGGCTCTTGCAGATCGTCCTGGCCTTCGGGAACTACATGAACAGCAGCAAGCGCGGGGCAGCCTATGGCTTTAGGCTGCAGAGCCTGGATGCGGTAAGGAGAGCCCTGGCCTGGGGAAGGGGCGGCCATGGCTGGTGGCTGACGCATTCCTCACACAGCTGCTGGAAATGAAGTCCACGGACCGAAAGCAGACTCTGCTCCACTACCTGGTGAAGGTCATTGCTGAGAAATACCCGCAGCTATCAGGCTTCCACAGCGAGCTGCACTTCCTGGACAAGGCAGGCTCAGGTAGCAGATTCTGGTCTTTGGTGGGTGTGTTTCAGTCCTAGGGTCCTGGGGTATCATGGATTGGGAGAAACGGAGCCCTGGAGTGTTGCTGGAAAGAGCAGCCTCTACTCCATGTCCTTCCCCCAGTGTCTCTGGACAGCGTCCTGGCTGATGTGCGCAGCCTACAGCAGGGCCTGGAACTAGCACGGCGAGAGTTTATGCGGCAGGATGACTGCGCGGTGCTCAAGGAGTTCCTGAAGGCCAACTCGCCCGTGATGGACAAGCTGCTGGCCGACAGCAAGACAGCCCAGGTGGGAGCTGGGCACGGGGAGCAGGAGATGGGGTGCAGCAGGAGTCCAGGCCACTCTGCTGGGGGGTTGTGCCAGTGCACGTCTAGCGAGCACTGGGCAGCTGGGCTCCAGCAGGCCCTTGCTGGAGGCTGACCGCTGGGCTTGCAGGAGGCCTATGATGCTGTGGTGGAGTACTTCGGAGAGAACCCCAAGACCACGCCCCCCTCTATGTTCTTCTCCCTTTTCTGCCGCTTCACCAAAGCCTACAAGGTGTGAGGGTGTGTGAGGGTGGTGGGGCTCTGTGGCTGGCCCTGGGCAAGGGGTGCATGCAGGGGACTGGGCAAGAGGCAGGGTGCTCCCCTTACTGGGTGGCCTTGCTCCTAGGGAGCAGAGCAGGAGGTGGAACAGTGGAAGAAGGCAGCAGCTGCTCAGGAGGCGGGCATGGACAGCTCCGGTCGTGAAGAGCCCCGTGTGCCCAAGGTAGGCAGCTATCCCACCTGGTCTGGCGCTTGGGGCATGCAGCACCCTCCCTGCCCTCACTGCTGGGGCGATCTGGGACAGGAACCCCTTGGGGAGGGCCAGATGGTGGGTTGCTGATCCCGGAGCCCGCCCCAAGTCTCCGCAGAGGGTGCGGCGCCAGCAGATGGACCTCATCTCGGAGCTGAAGCGGAAGCAGCAGAAGGAGCCGCTCATCTATGAGAGCGATCGAGATGGTGCCATTGAGGACATCCTCACAGGTGGGGCCTGGAGCCATCCCAGCCTCTGTGCGGGGCTGCGCTTCCTTCGCAGGCCTGACTCACTGCCTCCTCCTTCCACCTGTTTTTCTGTCCTTATTTCTATCTGTGTTTCATGCCTTAGTGCTCAAGACGGTGCCCTTCACGGCCCGCACGGGCAAGCGGATGTCCCGGCTCCTCTGTGAGGCCAGCCTGGGGGAGGAGCTGCCCCTGTAGCCCAGGTACCTGCTGGCCTGGCAGCAGAATCTATTCCTGTCCTGGCCAGCATGTGCCAGACAGACTGCGTTGGCCAACATCGCTACAGCGGCCTCCTAAGTGCATGCAGCCTGGTCCTTGGGGGTGACCCTGGCCGGGTGTCTCTCCTGGTGGCTCCTGACCTCGTCTTTCCTCCTCCAGATCTACGGAACCAGCCCTACATCCGTGCAGACACAGGTCGCCACAGTGCCCGCCGGCGCCCCATGGTGCCCCCCCTGCAAGTCACCACCGACCTGGCCTTGTAGCCTGGTGGCAGGTGGATGCCGGTGGCTGGGGTCTCGAGGATGGTTGTGACCCTGGACATTGCTCCAAGAACCCAGACCGTGAGACAGCCATACTTGGTGAGAGCCTGGCTTTTGACCTGGGAGGCCACCATGTTGGCCTGGGCCCCAGCCCCAGGACTCTCCCTGAGCCTTATTTTTATACGAGAGCAATAAAGATGTTTGCAGAAGATGCACACTGGCCCTGCCTGCCCCTGCTCTGCCCAGTTCCCTGGTGGCCTCCCTCTGCATGGCCGCCCCATTTCCTGGGTTTTGCTCCCGCCAGCCTGCCCACTGGTGCTGCCCCATCTGGGCTGCCGCCTCTGCACCGTCTGCCTGGCCCTCATCTCAGCCCCTGTCCTCAGTGCTGGGGTGGGGAGGGTGGAGCTGGGGGATCTCAGGGAGCCCACTAGGACGGCCTCTTTTCCCCCTAGTGATCTTATATTTGGCCTGGGGCTTGGGAAAGTGACCCAGAATGCAGGGCTCTGGTGTTCAGGGTGCCAAGGTCCTGGTGTGCCCCAACCCTTCTGGGGAGCGGGGGACAGCACTCCCCACAATGTGGAGGACAAGCCCTGGCCATGCAGCAGCTTGAACAGCGTCTCCAAGCACAGGGTCTGGAGGCTACAGGTCACAAATGCTGGGGACACCTTCTTGCACCAGCCCGGCCTGTCACAAGCACAGTGTGAACACCCTGGGAGCATCCAATGTGGAGGACTCTGTCACTAGGGAGCTGTGGGAAGGGAGTGCTCAGGATGCCTGCCCCTCAGGAAGGCCGCCCTTGCATATCTTAGGGCTGTGTGTGTTGCAGAACCTTTGACTGCAGGTGGGGGGCGGGTGGAGCCTGCTGGTGGGGTGGGGGAGGAGGGGAACACACATTCAGCGGTAGTATTTTGGGTCTATGAGATAGGGGTGCCCATCAGGGTAGGCTTTGTGGAGGAAGAAGCTTTAAAAAATAGGACACCTGGGGCTGGGGAGATAGCTGCGAGGCACAAGTGCCTGCTGGGCAAGTGCAAGGTTGTGAGTTCAAACCCTGGTCCCACAAAAAAAAAAAAAAAAAAAAAAAGAAAAATAAGAAAAATAGGACAACTGTCATTCCAGCTACTGGGAAGGCTGAGACAGGAGGATTGGAAATCCAGGTCATCTTTGACAAATTAGACCTTTTCAAAAATAAAAAGGGTTGTGAATACAGTGCAGTGGGGGGGGGGCTGCCTCTTGCGCAGCAGCCCTGGGTTCCCTCCAGTATGGCAGGCAAAAAGCACCACGGTTTTAGTGGGCATCATAGTGCCTGGAGGTGTGGCGGACGCAGGGAGGGGTGGGGACCTGGCTCTGTGCCACGGAAGAGCCTCACCAACAGTGGTGGAGCGCTGGAAGCCTGTGCTTTGCAAGGCATTTCCTGCTGTGTCCGTGGCTTGCAGACCCAGAGGCTGAGGGTAGAGGGGCAAGGTGAGCCCCACATGGCCCCTGGGGACCTGCCTGCTGCAGACCCCACCCAGCACTGGGAGCCAGTCCCAAGGGCTGCTCTGAGCTCCCAGCCTGGTGGTCGTGGGTCCTGGGAGCTGCTGGTCATGTAGGCAGCAACAGCTTAGTGGGCTCTGATGACATCAGGACACGTGCTCTGGGGCATGGTGACCCCTTTGCCCACGTGTGGTGTGGCCGGGAATGGGTTATACTCCCTTCCTCCTTTCCCCTGTCCCATCCTGTCCGTGTATCCACCCTCTAAACCTTTGTTCACTCTCTGCTCTGGGGCAGCAGCTGCACTTCTTGGCATCACCCATATGAGGGGAGGTGTGTGTCCACACAGAAACGCCACTGAGCAGCCGGTGACATAGCTTAGTGGACTAAAGTGCCTGCTTAGGAAAGCGTAGGCAAGTGCAGGGACCGAGGTTCGATCCCCAGCACCACATGCTATGCCGGCCATACCCCCAGGGCGGGCTGAGCGGGCCACAGTCCAGGCGCAGTGGCGCATGTCTGTAATCCCAGCGCTGGGGAAGCTGAAAACAGGAAGCTCACCAGGAGTCTGAGCTGTGTAGGGAGACCCTGCAACAGCCACGTACATTTATAAAAAATACCCTGCACCCAGGTGTTTCCAAGACCTTTATTCTTAGTCACCTGCACTTGGAACATCCAGGGTAACTGTAGGGGTGAATGGAGAAATGAACCGTGGCGCATTTGGGCAGCAGCTGAGAAGAGTTGTGAGCTACCCTACTGCAAAAGGGCCCCAAGAAAATGGAACTGAGCGCTCTAAGCCAAAGCAGGCAATCTGAGAAGCTCACTCTGGAAAAAGCCAAACCAGAGCAGAGGCGGTGGGGACAGGCAGAGCCACTGTGCACTACCGTGCAGTAGTAGGTGCCTGTCAGGGTACCACATGTCAGAGCCCTCAGGCAGCTGGACCTGGGGCCAGGGATGTCACTGCCTGTCACTGTACCTCGGGTTGGCTGTGTGGCAGGACTGGGAATTTTGGGGAACTCCGTACTCTGAGCTCAGTTTTGCTGTGCCTTTAACACTGCCCTAAAAAAATAAGGTAAAATGTATCAACAATAGGGGCTGGGGAGATAGCTCCGAGGCACCAGTGCCTGCTGGGCAAGTACAAGGTCGTGAGTTCGAACCCTGGTCCCCCCCTCCCCCCAAAAAAATCAAACAATAAACAATCCGGATAGTCCAGAGAGCATCTCTCAGGTCAGCCTTCCAGGATACCAGGCCTTTCCTTCTGGTGCCCCTCAGCCCTCAGCCCTCTGCCCTCTATCCCAGTCCCCTCTGAGCCCCACTTCCTGGCCCTAGCCTGTAGGAATCCACTGGTCAATGTGATCTGTTGTACCTAGGGAAGAATGGCGGTTTTTGTGGCTCCCAATACTGACCTGGCCTGTCTCTCCCAGGTCGTGACACACATGATGCTCCGTGTCTGCAGACACGCTCTGTCCAAAGCCCACCAGGGCCCTGTGGTCCAGTCTTTTCCCTGCCTGTCTGCACACCCATTCCCACCGGGGCTGCCTTTCCCTGGGGGCTACAGGAGGCCTGTGCACTTGTGTGTCTTATACACAGGACCCTGGTGGACACGTGAGTGTCCTGGCAAGTGTACAGTGTACTTAGTGTGTGCGTGGGGGGAACTGCAAAGGCTGATGGTGTGCATGTGTGTGGGTTGCAGGAGGGCACACTGTTACACACGGGCTCTTCCTAGTTGTAGAGACAGCCTAGGACCTTGCACTGAGCGGCATTCCCATCCCTTTTTATTTGTTTTGAGACAGGGTCTCACAAAGTGGCCCAGGCTAGCTTTGAACTTGCAGTCTTTTTGCCTCAGCCTCCCAGATAGCTGGATGGACAGGTATGTGCCACCGTACCTGGGCTTCTTCCCTGAATTTTGGGTACCTCTAGCTCAAGGCTCTCTCTCATGGAGGACTCATTACCAGGTCCAAGTTTCCCTCCTAGCCCTCCTGTCCAGTGGACAGAAAGGATGCCCTTCAGACTCATGTGATCCTAGTGTATCTGTGGGTTTGGGCCTAAGAAACTGAAGGCTCAGAGAGGCTCTGTGGCCTCCCCAGGTGCCCAGAGATCTGGTTGGGTGGCAGTGAAGTGTCTGCGTGGGGAGTGAGCAGGGCAAGACACAGCCAGGACAGGGAGGGCTGGGCAGCTGGGAATAGGAGTCTTCCTTGGAGCGGGCTGTGTGGAGCACAGAGAACCGGAGCCAGGCCAGCACTGGAGGCTTTACTCTTTTCTGCAGTCAGTTCTTTGGGATGGGGGAGGATGACATCTTAAAATGGATTTTCAGCAATAATGATTTCTCTTTCTTGGTTCCTAGCACAGAGCTGTAACACAAAGAGCATTGGGAGGGTGCCTCAAGGGTTGTGGTGGGAAAGGGGGGCTCCTGTCCTGTGTCTGTCGGGCACTGAGAACCCCGCTCTCTCCACTCCCAGGGCCAACCCTCGCAAAGCAGCACTTTCCTGAGCTTTGAGGCAACCCCCCCAGGCCACTGCCCTGGCCCCACAGAGCAACCCTCCTGCCCCAGGCCTTGTGGCTGCCTGTGCCTGGGTCCTGCACCTCTGGACTCTGGAACCTCATTTCCATAGGCTCTGTGAGGTCCCCGAGGCGGGGGAGCCACGTGTTCCCCGTCCCCCAACCCGCAGGACCTGTCCTGAGGCTGGTGTACTCACTCTTCTTGGCTGGCATCCTGCACCTGGGGGGACATGGCCCCTGTCTGGAGGAGCTTCACTTCTCCTTCAAGGGCGGTGTTCCCGAGCCCTTGGTCGCTGAAGTCCAGGATAGAGGAAGGCTGGTTCTTGTCTTCCTGAGTCCCTGCTTGTTCCTTGTTCAAGGTGGGCTGGATGGGCCTTTGCAAGGGCTCCACAGCCTTCGGGGATGGAGCTTTGATCTTCTGTCCCAAGCTCTGCAGGTCGATGCAGCTGGAGGAGGCCACGGCCAGGGCTGTGGCAAAGTGGACCACCTCCACCAGCCCAATGGCTGGTGGCTGGGGGCCTGGTGGTGGCTGGGTCCCTGTGGCTGTGAGAGCTGGGCAGGTGCTGGTGCCCGTGGGCTGCCTGTCCAGCCGTGGCCCCTGGTGTTTGATGCTCTTGATGCTGCCCTGGTTGTCCTGCCTGGGTGTGGCCCTCTGCGAATTGTGGTCTGATGCCTGGACAAGCTTGTCAGCCCAGAACAGGTGCTTGGAGGTCTGGGTGCAGCAGCTCCTGGGGGATACTGGGGCCTCCTCCCTGACATGCTGGTGCCTGGGGGCTGCCGGCTGCCCGAAGCTTTTGTGGCACAGTAGCAGCGTGGTGACCTTCCAGCAGTGATCATCTACAGGCTTGGGCTTGGGCTCGGGCTTGGGCTTGAGCTCGGGCTCAGGCCAGAAAGTCAGCTGTGGTGATGGCGCCCTTTCCAGGCTCTCCAGCTCAGGAATGGAGTCTGGATCTGGCTTCTGAGCTAGCAGTTCCTCCTCCAGCTAAAAGGTTTCAGTGAGACCCTGTGGGGGCTGAGCCGGGAGCCCCACACAGGCCCTTGCTACCCTTCCCACCCCTAGGGCCCCTGAAGCCCTCTCTGAATCGTGGCACAGGCAGGGATCCACACTGGCCTGGCCTGTGGTTCCTGGTGTGGTCAGGCACAGGAACCATGGACTCCACAGGGCCTCTGCCTGCCATTGCCCCAGGGGAGGTTACCCCAAAACTCACCTCAGCCTTGTCTTCCTCTTGTGCCACCCGGGGGCTGAAGTCACAGTGGGCAAAGTCGATCCTGAGACAGAGCGGTCAGGGTGGGTGTGGGCTCCTTGGGCAGGGCTGGCAAGATGGCGGGCTCCCTACTCCCTCAGGAGCTCTAGGGTGTTCCTGCCCTGCTCCCTTGCAGAACCTGGGGCCTCCACTGCCGCACCACTGCTGAGCACTGTGGCATGTCCCAGCCTGCTCTCAAGCTTCGGGGGCTCTCGATCTGCTATGGAGCTGTGCAGCCCTCTCCCATCTGCCGAGCTGGGTTCAGGGAAAAACTGAGGCCTAACACGTCCGTTAGTCCGAGGGGACTGATTCAGCTGCTGTGGGAGCCCAGGAGTCCACACACCCAACAGCCATTCCTGGACAGACAGATCCAGAGAGCTGGTGTGGTGACCCTGTTCCTGCAAGGCTCGCAGCACCTCCATCTCAGGCGGTTCCCACCCAGCTTCTGCTGCACCTGCACCCCCACCCCCACCCCTTCTTATGCCAGGGACAAACGCAGACAAGGGGGACACAGCACCCAGGTCTGTGGAGATCTGGAAGGAAAAGATGGAGGAAGCCTTAGGTAAGGTATGGGGTACAGGGCGCTAGGTCCTGCGGGGCAGGGGCCCTGTGGCTAGGGGTTCGTTCTCACTGGGGCTCCAGGACTTCCACGGCCTCCTTGCCACAGCAGGGGAACACGCCGCCACCTGGTGGGAGAAGGAGGTGAGCGCCCAGCTGGCCCCCAGCTGGCACCTGTCCTGGCCCCTACAGCCACTGGCCCGTGTGCCACCCTGGCCTCCTGGGGCTCTCTGGATCTTCAGCTGCCACGCCCCAGCTTACCCCACAGCCCTTCCTCCCATGGACGGAGGCCACAGAGCCTATCCACAATGTCCACATCCCTCTGGCAGAGGATCAGGGGGCTCGATGGAAGTGAGCTGAATGGAGGCTGCACAGCCCTGGCCCCACGGCCATCCCTGGAGACAGCGAGGGACTTGCTGCAGCTATCGGGACTGGAAGAATCTGAGGTTGACTTGAGTTGGGGCCTGACTGCACCTGACACAGGACTGGACTAATGTGGATTTGAGTGACACTCTGATATATGAAATAATTTCAGTTTCCAGTTGTGTGTATGCAGAAATACATTAGCCTTATATCCAATAACCATGATAAAGTGTTATTAGTTCTAGTAGCCTTTTTTGGGAAGGGATCCAAATTAGGGTGTATGGAGATACATTCCTAGTTCTCTTTATTTTTTTCAAGCGTGTTCGGTTTGGTTGCTCAGGTTGGCTTCAAACTTGTGATCCTGCCTCAGCATCCCAGGTTACAGGTGTGCACCACTAGGCTCTGGTAACTTTTACAAAGATATGCACCACACAGCGTCTTCTACATGGGCTTCCCAGCCTGGACCCGTCGTTCCGCTCTTTCGCTTCTCCTGCTTTACTGCTCTGGCGATCTCCTCCACACAGGGGTGACTGAAGGGAGGGCACAGCCTTGCTTTGGGGGCAAGCACCTCCCCTTTAAGCATGATGCTTGGGGTAGTTTTTCTTTTCTTCTTAGATGCCTTTTATCAGGCTGGGGAAAATCTTTCCTGTGTGCTTGGGTCGTATCTAGGGATGTTGGATTTTGTCCCTTTTGCATTTCTGAGATAATCATACTTTTTTCTTTTAACAATTCTGTTAATGTATTTGCCACATATAATATATAAATGTATAGGCCAAATTGTTTTTTAAAAATGTTACATCCATGGTTTATCTTAATGTTAAATCACTCTTGTGTTGGTGGGGTAAACCAGCTAGCTGTTCCTATACAGTGGAATCTGGTCATTTTTTTGGTTGCAGGGACTGCATCCAGGACCTTCACCCTGAGCTACATTCCCAGCACTTCCAAAATTATTTTGACATAGGGTCTTGTTAAATTACTCAGGCTGGGTTCAAATTTGTGATCCTCTTCTCCAAGCCTCCCAGAATTCTGGGGAGAAAGGTGTGTTCTCCCATGCCAGATTTGATTAACTTTTGCTGCAAGTTTTGCATATATATTCATGGGGTCCTTTGGTGTCTAATTTTCTTTTCTTGTAATGAGCTTTTCAGATAGTGATACAAGTAATGCTGGTTTCATAGAATGACTTGAAAGTATTTCCTCTTCAATTATGTAATTTTTCTAATGTTAGTAGAATTCACACGTGAAGGTTGGAACTTGAGCCTGAAGTTTTGGGAAGACTGTCAATTACATATTTAGATTTAAGAGCTAGATATAGGCAGACATGGATAGCACTTTTTTTTTTCTTTTTGAGACAGAGTCTCACTGTGCAGTTTAGGCTAGTCTGGAACTCACATTGCAGTCCAGGCTGGTCTTGAACTCACAGGAATCCTCTTGCCTCAGCCTCCCAAGTGCTGGTATTGCAGTCATGTGCCACCACGCCTGGCATGGGTAGCACATTGTTATAATCCTAGATTTGCTCTCTTTTTTGTAGGGGAAATCAAACCCAGGGCCTGTGCTTGCCAGGCTGGTGCAGTCCTGCTGAGCTACATCCCCGGGCCTCCCAGCACTTTTTGAGGCTGAGGCAGGAGGCTGGCAAGTTTGAACTCAGCCTGGGCAGCAATTTAATGAGAGAAAAAATATATGGCTTTGAATCTAGCT
This sequence comes from Myocastor coypus, assembly GCA_004027025.1. Classification (NCBI taxonomy): domain Eukaryota; kingdom Metazoa; phylum Chordata; class Mammalia; order Rodentia; family Myocastoridae; genus Myocastor; species Myocastor coypus. The sequence continues at coordinate 29,321 of PVJA010004503.1, forward strand.
TAATTAGGGTGAAGGCCTTGGGTTCAATACTTAACATCAGTCAAAACCTGCCCCACAAAAAACGCAGATACAGGGCTGTTTTGGCTATTGCTTTTTTTAATGTGGTGAAATATATATAGCACACAGTTGACAATTTTTAACATTTTCCCCCTTTTATTCATGCACTTAAGTGTGGGAGTTGAGCCTGCGGCCTTGTGTGTTCTGAGCCATGCTCATTGAGCTGCACGCCCCCCTCCTTTTTTCTTTTTTTTTTGGTGGGACTGGGGATTGAGCTCAGGACCTTGCACTTGCCCGGCAAGCACTCACTCTACTGAGCTACTGAGCACGGGCGGGCTCAGTCGTCCCGCTGTGCCCCGGTGGTGGGGCTGGCACGGCACACCCGCATCGAGCCCTGGCCACTGTGCCTGCCTAAGCAGCTGTTTTGATCTGCTGCGCCACTTGGCTGGCCCTCCAGCCCCACTTTGACACTGGTAAGAATGCAGTTTGGGCAGTGAGGCCGTTCCCTGATGACAGCTGGTGCCACGTTCAGCTCCACAACTGCTCCACGCTTTTTTCTCTCTGTGTGGCTGGCTCAGCCCACCCTGAGGGTGGGGCTGGCACAGCGTGTGGTACCAGGGATCGAAGCATGGTCCCTGTGCGCTTGCCTAAGCAGGTGCTTTAGGCTGCTGAGCTATCGCACTGGCCCTATTTTTATGAGATGGTCTTGCTACACGGTTCAGGCTGACCTTGAACTCACAGTGATTCCTTCTGTCTTAGCCTCCCACATGCTGGGATTTAGATGTACACCACCACGCCCAGCAAGAACACTCTATTCTCAAGTTTTGGAATGTCTATCTTTTAAGGGATTGGTGCATTTTATATAAACTGTCAAATTTATTTATTTATTTATGTATTTATTTATGTATTTATTTATTTATTTATTTATTTATTGTGGGACCAGGGTTCAAACTCACGACCTTGCACTTGCCCAGCAGGCACTTGTGCCTCGGAGCTATCTCCCCAGCCCCCTGTCAAATTTATTGATATGAGCTGTTCATAGTGTTCCCTTACTACCCACTTTGTATTTGTAAAACCTGTAATGATATAATTCCTTTTGTCCCTGATGACTTTTATGCTCTTTATCTTTGGTTAAGGATTTTTCATCTTTACTGATCATGAAGAATCAGCATCAGGGCTGGGGAGATAGCTCCGTGGCACAATTGCCTGCCTGGCAAGTGCAAGGTTGTGAGTTTGAACCTCGGTCCCGGAAAGAAAAAAAAAAAAGAAGAACAAAAGAACCATTGTTATGGCTTAGCTACAATGTCCCCCAGAAGTCCCCCATCCAGAAGTGGGGCCTGACCAGTGGGCGTAGGTCACTGAGGACATGACTTGTTTTGTTTGCTGTTGAGACAGGGTTTCACTATGCAGTCAGGTTAGCCTTGAAGTCACTATGTAGCTAAGGCTGGCCTCCAACTCAGTGACCCTCTAGTCTCAACCTCCAAGTGCCATGTGTCACCACACCCAGGCACTGAGGACTGGACTTGGATGGATGCATTCTCTGCCAGGCTATTCTACCTTGGAGTCAGCTGATCAAATGCACTGCAATGGTGAGCCAAAATCTCTCCTCTAGTTGTTATCAGGCATTCTGTGCTACCAAGGAGAAAGTGACAAAGTAGAAAATGTCAGAATGAAACAGGACTCTGATGTGAGTGGACCTGACTTCATAGTTTAGGAGCCTCTGGAAGGGCTTCTGGGAAGAATTTGGAAAATTTGAAAAGGTTTGGAGGGGCAGGTTAGAGCAGCTCTAGAATGTTGTAAGCAGAGCCTGATAGATTCTGGTCAGAGCTCAGAAGAACAGAATGCTGATAACAAATGCGGACAGGCTTAGCTCAGGCTCATGAGACTTCAGCTGGGAAACGAACATGTCATTGGCAGCTGGATTACAGACCATGTGTGTTGTGCTTTGGGAGGAAATCTGCCTATATATTACCCATGTCCTGAGACCATGGGAGAAATTAAGGGTGGCAGCGAACAACAGCTACAGTAAAGCAGAACTTATGCACGAACTCTCAGTTTTTAGAGTCCATATATACACTATTTGAGAAACATGACTGGGATTACAGGATGATATAAATGTTACCAATCTTAGTATTTTTAAAAAACAGGGGTTAGAACTTTGGGAGGGAAAAAGCAAGTAGGAAAGCTACAGGGTAGAAAGGAGCGCTAAAAGCATTATCTTACTTTTAAAGGTGGATGAAAAGGGGCCAGGGAAACAGCACAGTGGCCTAAGTCCCTGCCTGCCATGCACAAGGTCCTGAGTTCACTCCCTGGTATTGAAAAAAAAGTGAATAAAAAATAAAAAATCTAAGTATATTTAACTTATAAAGGACCAGCAGGCCTGAAACTGATGGTAGCAGCGGCATTCAGTTCCACCAAAGCAAGCCCATGAGCTGGGAGATGGGGTCCCGAGGCTGCTCAGAAAAGCCTTGTGAGGTAAGGGACCCTTGGTTGTCACCGTGTGACTTGCTCAACACTCTCAGGCCCCCTTCATGTGACCCTTAACAGAGCTGGAAGTGCTCAGGCCCAAACTCCAGGTGCCGCCTGCACATTCTCTGGAGGTGCCTGGAGTCAGAGAAGCTCCCTGAGCCCGTGATGCCTCCCTGGCCAGCTCTGGGGTCTCAGAGGATTCCGGGTGAGGGGCTTGGGAGGTGGCCCCAGTCCTCCTGCTGCACCCTCACCCTAATCCTTTGGGGGCATCTGAGGAGCTCGCTTTACATCTCTATCTCTGTCAGGGCATCTGGCCCATAGTGGGTGCGCAGCAAATCTTTGCAGAGAAACAAAATTCCTATCGGTATCCTATCAAGCCCTGGGGTTTATCCTACATTTTTTTTTTTTTTTTTTTTTTAATCTTTTAAATTCTGAGACAAGGTCTCACCAAGTTGCTTGGGCTGGGCTTGAACTTCTAGTCCTCCTCCTTCTGCCTCCTGGAGTGCTGGCCTGCACCACCACGGGCTCCACACTGCTCACCCTGTCTGTACCCTATACATTGAGACTCTAGCAGGCAGCTTGGCTCTGCAGGCCCAGGACGGGTGTGCCAGCCGCTCACCTCTTGAGTCCCCTCTCCCACTTCAGCCTCGTCCTCACTGCACTAGCAATGCAGTGCCTGTGCCTCCTCAGTTTTGCAGCTTCCTGACCTTTCCCAGCTGATGCTGATTTTGTTTATTTATTTGTTTGTTTTTGGTGCTGAGGACTGAACCCAGGGCTTCCAGCTTGCTAGGCAAGCATCCTACCACTAAGCCAAATCTCCAGCCCGACGTTCATTTTAGCTGCGGCTTTCCCCATCTGCTTGCTTCTCTGTGTGCCAGGACCAGAGCCCAGTCGAACCCAGGCCTCCCTCCTCGCGGAGGAAGCAGCACGCAGCTGCTGCCTGGAGCAGGCCTGGCTGTCGCGAAGCCTTGAAGCCTAACGACTGGGCTATCTGAAAGGCTCGGCCTCCCTAGCCACGCCCCTCAGGCGTTTCTCCTGCCTTTGGCTAAGCAGACTCCAGGTGGCCTCAGAGGTGCGGCGTGGTCCTGCCTCTTTTTCTTTTCTTGGCGTCCTGCTCTTTTGCTGAGTTCACAGGCCCTTCTGTGCCTTGGTGGCACCGGGTATTTCGTATAGCTGGAAAGCAGTATCTAAAGCCTGAGAGCTTGACTCAAATCTTGCCTGTTTCTTCTGCAACCTGAACCAACCAACCTATGTCTGGACTTGGTTGGCTTAGCCCATTTCAGTTGGCCTGAGAGAGCCATAGTGAAGAAGTGGTCTACGACACCTGTGGACTATGGGCTGGGATGCAAGGCTCTTTGGTGGCTGCTGTGTGTCATATTTAATACTGGCTCAAGTCCTGAGAAAGATGGTCCCAACAAAGTCATTTCGGTGGTGATTTTAGGCCTTTTTGGGAAGGCACGACCCCAGCACAGAGGCACAAACCCCCTTGGACATACACACTGAGAGCGTGAGACACGAGGGTGACACGGATACGCTCTTCCCTGCACGCTCTAAGCACCAACACGCATAACTGGACGCAATTTTCCGGGGTTATCTGCCGTTTGGGACTATCCATGCGCTATTTCCAGGGCACAAGACACTGGTGTGCAGGGGACCAGAGAACACTGAATTTCTCCAGGAGTGAGCACAGGTGCGGGGCGCACAGCAGCGCCCCCAGCGGCCGGGACTGGGCTCAGCCGGGTTGCCCTTCCGCGCCCCACTCGTATTTGGCTCCGCCCCCGCCCCACGTGCCCCCACCTGTACGACCCATGCGGGCCGCGGCTGTCTCGTCCGGGTACCCGTTGGCGGCTGCTGCCCCTCCGCCTCCAGTGCGCTCTTTGGCTGAGGCGGAGGGCGCTGGCAGACCTGGGGACACCGACACCCGTGAGGTTGCCGCCTCTGTGACGTCCGACGGCCTGGATCGGCCTGGATCCTGTCGTCGCCAGGGGCATCTGCGCAGGTTCTGGCCACAGGGTCACTACCAGACCTTTCCACCAGCCAGCAGCTGGGGGAGATGGCGCCGTTTGCCGGCGCGCCCGGGAAGGTCGACTTGACGGATCTGGTCGTTTGCCCCCCACCTCGGCCAAGGTTACAGGCCTTGGCTTTACCGGGAGAGTCTGCCCTTTTTCCACACAGGAACCTTAAGACCCACCACAGGCTCAGGCAGGCCAGACGGGCTTGTGCCCAGAGGCTTTTATTCGTCAACACCATTTTATTCCTCACAGTTCTCTGTAACCACGTGACTACAGCTCCTCAGCCAGGCTGGGGCACTCGCTGGTGCAGGCTGTTGTCAAAGAACAGCTGGACAGAGCCCACCTTGGCACGGTGGGGGGGCAGCGTCTCTGATTCACAGTTGATTTAATGCTACATGAGTCCTGAGCGGCTGCCCGCAGCAGAGGGGATGGTGCTTGACTCTAATCTGGAGGCACCTACAGGCCACATGTGCACATGGGTGACCATGGCCCTCTCCACCCTGGCCTGTTGTGCCACATGGAGCCACTGCCGTCCTGGCAGGCAGCCAGGAAAGTGCTTTGAGGTCATCAGATTGCCAAGTGCAGCTGGTAGTGGTTCCCATGCAGTGAGAGGGAACAAGGGTGGTGGGCGGGCATCTGCACCCGCCACTCGGTAGCAGCCTCCACCCCATCCGTAAAGCACTCTGCACTTACAGGCGAGGGGGATGAACACACGGGCCAAGCACTCTGTGGAGCAGGGGTGGCCAGCTGTGGAGGGCGTGTGCTGAGCTTGGGCACTGAGAACCACCTCCCGCCACCACCTCTGGTCCCCGGCCTAACTGCAGGTCGACTCAGGACCCGTGCCGTGGCAGCTCTTGGAGGTGGCAGTTCTACCAAGGAGCTGTGCCGGGCCGAGTCCTTTCCTCTTCCCTCCATCCCACAGTGGGTGATGATTAGAGTGGCCCGGCTAGGGGCTGAGGCGCCCATAAGCCTGAGGCTGGGCCCACTGCTGCCCTGGCTGGGCGGGGGCCGTAACACAAGTCCTCCTGCCTCTGTCTCTGCACACGGAGGGCAGGGCGCCAGGGCTCAGTTGAGAGGCCTGGGTGGTACTCCACCTGCTGTCAGGGCACAGCAGGCCTCAAGCAGCAGGCCTGTCTCGGGCAGCACCAGGAACTGAGGACACCACTGTGTCAGCAGGGGCTATGGCCTGCTCTCTAGCTGGCCGTGCTTCACCCTCCAGCTCCAAGCGTAGCTGCTGTCAGGGGCCAGGGTGCACTGCAGGTCAATGCCCGAGTCTGGCACCTCCATGTCACAGTCAACAGGCTTTCCGTCGTGGGTCACCAGGCTGAAGGCTGTGGCTGGGATCTGGGGTGGAGCAGATGGAACACTGATAGCAGCACAGGAAGGCACACGGCCACAGTCCCGCTGCACTGGGGGTACCTCCCTCATGCACTGGGCAGCTCTAGGCCCTGCCTTCCACTTGGAGGACTGCAGATGCTACCCCATCCATCTTGCCAGTCTTGTACCAGGATGCAGGGGGCAGTGGAGACTACCTGCTTCCTGGGCTGGCATTCCTAGGACTCTCAAAGCACCGGCCTCACCTGGCTGCTGATGCCAGTTGCAATGTCTCCCACTTTGGCCCGGTGGAACTCTCGGATGTGCAGATGTTCCCCATTGAGAGACTGTATTTGGACTCTCACACCTAGAGATGGGCAAGGTGATGGGAGAGCAGCTGTCATCGCGTGGGCAGGCAGTCCCTCACGGGGGAAGTGGGGCTGCCGAGAGGAAGCAGGAAAGTGAACGCCACCCAGCAGTGGCCAGTTTCACACACCTGTGGCTTCCTGTCTGTAGCCCTGGGGTCTGCTGCTTGCTGCTGGCTGGGGCAGCTGCTGGGCACTGTGGCATTCCAGCCCAAGCATAACAGAGCGGGACTGACCACAAAGACCCTGCATCACTCCCCAAAGGAGTGGCTTTGGGCTGGGCCACGGGCTGCTGGCATCAGTCATACTAGTCCAGGGAGGCTGGGATCTGGGAGCCCGTGACATACCAAAGCCGCAGCACAGCCCGCACAGCCCGCACACCCCACTTAGCAACAGCCTGAGTGCCGTCTTTTCCATTTTCCACCTGGGGAGGTAGCCAACCACTTGCTGCCATCTTCTGGATGACAAGTGGGCTCAGAGGTCCTTTCTTTTCTCCTCAGAAGACACTACCTTCTCAGTCTTGCCTCCAGGCCAGGAGAGCTGCTCTCCTCCTTGGCATGGGACTTCTGGCATGTCATCAGAGGCCAGTGGTCTCACAATGGCCCTGTCAGCCCACTGTCTCCTGGGGCAGGGACCTCACCCTTTGGGTCGCAGCTGCCTCCCTCTCTCCTCTTCAGGGAGACACAAGCCCCTGACCCCAGTCCCAGGCTGCTCAACCACCTAGTGCTGCTGGGCTGTACCGTTGAAGTAGCTAGGGGTATCGGCAGGCCGCCCCGAGGCTAACACCGTGCTGCAGCTGGAACTCCGAGCCTCTGCCTGGCTGCCCCATGAGTGGATGCCGGAGCTCAGGGTATCCCTCGAGTTCTGAGAGGCCTTCGATGGGTTCTGAAACAGAGCAGGCTTGGGCTTATGGACCATCACTGGGCTTGTCTCTTTCACAGGAAAGGAGATGGGCTCACTGGGGGTGTGCAGGGCGAGGTCTGCTCCCACAGAGGCCATAGGGGCTCCCACTATGCCAGCAGCTCAGCCCCTTTCTCTTTCCAGGCATGCTGTAGCACCCTGAACCATGCTCCCTCAGCAAGGACCCTCCAAGAAGGGAGGGCAGGCTCTGCCCAACAACTGCCCACAGCCCATTCTCCGACCTGCACCGACCCCAGGTCCCAGGCAGCTTACTTCACTGCTGTCTGACAGGGAGCGGCTGCCAATGCTGAGACACGAGAGAATCTGCTCCTGCTCCTCGAGAGAGAAGGGCTGGGACAGGCTATTGAGAAATAATTCTGCAGAAAGAGGGAAAGGCGAGGTAAAGGCTGGCAGGTCGCCACGCAGTAGGATCCAGCAGTAGCTGACCCGCAGGGAGAGCCTGAGTGTGGGCTGATGCAGGGCACAGCTGGCTGTCTCACCTGTCTCCAGCTGCTGCAGCTCCAGCTCGGGGAGGGTTGCTCTCCGCCCTGGTGAGCTGGAGCTCCTAGCTGGGGCCGGGTCCAGGGAGGACAGAGGCAAGTGTTCCCAGGGGCCAGAGTCCTCCGGGCTCAAATTCAGGGCAGGAGGCTCCCTCTGCTCTGGGGGCTCTGGTGGCAGAGGCGGATGAACTGGCGGGGCGGAACTCCTGTTGCCATCTGGGGGTGAGCACTCCTGCAGCTGGGCACGTGAAGGCTGGGGGCAGGCGGCCTGGTCTTGCAGCGGGCGTCTGGGCTCCTTGTACTCTCCCCTCCAAGGGCTCCTCAGACCTCCCACTGTAAGAGAGCACAGGACAGGGGCTGTGGGAGGCACTGTGACAGTCTCCTGAGGGGGCTGTGCCAGGAATGGCATGTTTCAGTCCTCCTCTCCCTCTCCTTCTACCATCAGGAACAAATTCAAGCTATAGAGCCAACTCCAGGGGACACCTGAACGTGGGTGCCGTGCTGTCGGTGCAGCCTGGGGGTGGCAGCTCGTCCTGCAGTGCAAGGGCCCTGGGCTGGATCCCAGCGCCGCAAAAGCAACAGAGTCCGGAGACAGCTCGGCTTCCCCAGCCCCACTGCTCCTTTGCACTTGCCCAGCAGGCACTTGTGCCTCGGAGCTATCTCCCCAGCCCCAACCCCACTGTTTCTACGGTGCTCATCACACTGTCCTCACACTGTCCTGTACTCCTTCCTGTTCAATTTTCCTCCATTCCGGTACTCACTGCCTTCCTCTTCTAGGGCATCTACTACGCTCCACTTGTCACTGGATTTGACTGCCCATGTACAACGTGCTTTCACTGACTGGCTTCCAATTTAAAGAAGCACATTTTGTGCTCTGGGTCTCTCATCGTGGCTCCTCTCCCTCAGCCCTGTGGCTTCAGACCAGGCCCTACTGCTCGCAGGGGTCGCAGTGCTGGTGGTGCCTAACCCTACCACTTCCCTCTCTCCTCTCCTGTGGGGAGGGGCCCAGGCCCGACTGCAGCCAGCACACAGCAGCAGGGGCACCAGGTGCACGGGGCCCCATTTGGCACCAGCATCCTCTGCAGTGCACTGGGAGTGGCAGGGCTAGGTCTCAGGGGTCCCATTGCTCTCAGACCCACCAGTACTTGCTGCGCCAAGGTTCTGACTTTTCCTACTGTCTAGTGGTGCCTGGCTTCAATCTGCACTCTAATTCCTAATAGATTTGGGCCCCCCTAACCACGCCCCAGCACCTCCACCCTCTGGGCCCCCTTACCAGGGAAGGGAAAGCCCTCCTCCTGCCCCGCCCTGCCCTGCCCTGCCCGGGAGTGGCCAGCTGGTGCTCACCTTGCTGCAGCGCCCTGCACACCCTCCCCAACAGCTCCCCGGCTGATGCACGGTGGACAGGCTCCTTCCGCAGCCCCTCCTGGATGGCCTGGGCTGTGAGAGGGGCACAGGAGGCCGGGATCTCCCTCACAGGCGGAGGCTCACGGGCGATCTGGGGGCCAAAAGACAGCATTCGGGGCCCTATCTCCTGCTCAGCACCCCGCCTTCTGCTCTGCCCTCCCACTGACACTGGGCCGGCACCTGCCACCACTCAGCCAGGCACCAGAAGGGTCTGGGCTGGACAGGGCTTGGCTTCTCTTCGAAAGGGAGCCTGCTGGGAGGCACGTGAAGATGGCCCAAAGCAGGCAGCAAAGGGCTGGGGCCGGCCCCGAGTGGGGCGACGGCCCAGCTTTGGCCCTCTCAGGTGTGCGGCGCCCTCCAAAGCCCGCCGCCTCCCAGCCCCGCTGTGCTGGCAGCTGACCTTGAGGCAGAGCGGCCCTCGGAAGTACTGGGTCCAGGGGTGGCAGCCGTTGAGCATGTGCAGCATCATGCAGCAGCTGCTCCAGATGTCCACTTTGGTGTCACAGGGCCTCCCCAGCACCACCTCAGGGGCCATGTGGGTCTCCGTGCCTGGGATGGAGTCACCTGAGGTCGGCGGGAGGCAGAAGCGGCACTGTGAGCTGGCGGAAGCCCGCAAAATCCCACTCCTGCAGCTTCCGCGCTTCCTGTGCTGCTCGCAGCTGACACGCTTCATAGTGAAGAAGGGAGCCTGTGAGTTGAGCCCGCGAGGCTCACCCAGCCAGGCTCGGCACTGGAGCGGAGCACATTTCACCCACAACGAAGGCTCGGCTGTAACATGGAATGGGCTGGGTGCTGACGGTTCAGATGAGGAAGGCTAATTCTTGCATGTTTCAGGAATACTAGTTAAGTGGAAAAAAAAAAAAAAAAAAACAACCCACCAAAACCCCAAAATACACAAACAAAAACCTGCAGCAAAACAAAACAAACAAAAATAGCAGAAACTTTCATGCATAAAAAACCAGAAAGAGTAATAGATGTTAATGTAATTTTCCTGGTGATTTGTGTTTAAAACTTTTGGTCAGCTTTATTTTCTTTAAAAGCTATCACAAGTCATTTTTGTACCACAACCCTACAAACCCTCTAAAGTTATTGTCAGGTGGGAGTCAGGGGTCCACGTTGGTTTGCAGCACAACCCTTTAACACCCACGTCAGACCCAACTGCACACTCTTGCCTGACGTGCTGAGGACCACAAGTGCTCTGGGTTCCAAAGTCCTCTGAAGCGGAACATGCCCATGTATCCAGTGACGTGCCTTGGCGCAGGCACACACAGGACATTTGTGTGCTGTACACACTTTACGCCTAGCCTGCAATGATTTTTACAGTATTTTTAGTGTGCTTGGGTTTTTTTGTTTGTTTGTTTGTTTTGATTTTATTTTTTTCTTGTTTCAGAACTTTTGCTTGTTTATTTTTATGGCTGGCTCAGCCTGCCCTGAGGGCAGGGCTGGTGCAGCATGTGGTGCCGGGGATCGAACCACGGTCCCTGCAGCCGCCTAAGCTTTCCCAAGCAGGGGCTTTAGACCACTGAGCCATCCTGCCGGGCCCCTGTGCTTGAGTTTTGACTGCAGCCTCTCATGAACTCAGGTATGGGATTTTCATTCATGCATCATGTCAGTGCTCAAAAACATGCAGATTTTGGAGCATTTGGAGTTTCCTGTTGGGCATGTTCAATCTGTACTTCTAAAAGACTGCTTTTCTTCTGGTCAAAACAGAACCATTTTGTGCTTAATACTATACTTGAGGAAAACGGCATAAGGTTGTATAATACTGGGCTGAACCAGGTACAGAAAAAAACCATGAAATCCATAAAACAGGCACAATTAACTTTCTGGGCAAGAGGAATGTGAGTTTTTTTTTTTTTTTCCTTTTATATCATTTTGTACCATATTCAATGGGAAGAGGTTATATAAATATTCAGAATAATGGAGTTAAAAATGCCTTCATCACATAGTGCCTTGCCTTGGGGAGCAGAATGGGGCACCAAGGTCCATGACTCCACTGATGCCCAGCAAGAGCTGGTATGACCAGGCACACACGCCACCTGCTCTGCAGTGCAGGCATACCAGTGAAAGCCATAGTGTGACTTTACCTGTGAGCAAGGACTTCCCCAGGCCAGTAGGTTGCAGGCACACAGCATGGCCAAAGTCACAGAGGGCTGCGCGGTTCCCATCACTGGACAGGAGCACGTTGTCAGCTGCAGGCGGGCACCCGATGTAGGAGGAAGGGGACAGGTGAGTTACATGGGCCCTGGCCCACTTTGGCTCAGCATGGACTCCAGAAAGCCAATTTTCTGGTTGATTCTATAAGACAGCTGCTACTTCTGATATCTTCTCAGTCACAGAAGCATGTGTGGGGGTGGGGCAGAAGTACACACACTGCCACCCTATTCCATCCAGGGGTCCAACCAGGTGAGCTTGGAGGATGCCACTCCCCTTTCACAGGCACAGAAGTCTGATCAGGACTTCCTGCCAGGACACTGACCAGGCAGAAAGGCAGAGCAGCCACAGGGACCATAGCCTCACCTTTCACATCTCCGTGTAGAACCCTTCGTGCATGCAGGTACTCTAGCCCCTCTAATGCCTGGCCCAGGTAGAAGAGGGCCCGGTCCTCTGGTAGGCAGCCCTTCTGCTTTATGAGCTGGCCCAGGGAGCCACCTAGGAGACACAGGCAGACCACCATGTGAGCCGAAGGCAGCGCAAGGAGAGCAGGCTTTTCCAGAGGCTAAGTGTGGACTGGCTAGAAAGCAAATCAACCTTGGCAAAACCCAGGCAGGGTTTTGCACTGACTCTACCTTCCAGCAGCTCCATGAAGATGTTGACCCAAGGACCTTCCCTCACTGCGCCGTACAGAGGGACGATTCGGGGTGAACTCAGTCCTGCACATGCCATCAGTTCTTCTGCCCGAAATACCTCGACTCGCACCTAAAAGGGCCCAGAGGTGGTTTGAGTCAGGGTAAGGAGCCACTGGGTGCCTGCCGTACTATTTGGACTTTGGTGCTCCATACACAGAGCAAGGCTGCTCCTGGGATAATGCCCAGGCTGCACAGAGCCAGGTGCTGCTGGCCTAAGGGACAACGGTTGGTGCTCACGCGTGAGGTTTCTCAGTGCTCTTTCCACCGTGGGCACTACACTGATGCTTCTGGGCATACTGCTGCCCTGAGGTGCCCAGTGCAGAACCCCCTTCCCCAGCCAGGGGCGTTGTGCAGATCAGCACCCATGTCTCCTCAGAAGCATGTGTTCCCCATCTGCCAGGTACCTCTGGTCCTCAGGGTCCTTTCAGTATTTTTATTAATTTCTTCAGCATTTGGGAATGAATGTGGTTACTGGGGAGACTGTACCTGGGCCACTCGTGCCTTGCACTGCAGGGCCAGGGACATCTGCAGCTTTTTGCAAGGGCCTGCGGCTTGGCATGGTGGGGAAGTAGGCCCTGGACACAGGCATCTTGGGCTTAGATCCTGACTTGGTCATTAAAATAAGGCTGTTATGTGTCGCCTCCCGCCTCCAATATGTTTCCTTATGTGTATGGTGGGGCCAGTGGCCTCTGCCGGACGGTAGCACGACTGGTACCCTACTGGCCACCAGCAGACATAACAGCCAACCACAAGGATGTCAGAGCTTGGCAACTGGGTTTGAGACTTCCTGACAGGGCAAACGAGCTCTGACGTGGAGAGGCCTTGGGACTTCTGCCGAGCAGTGGAAAATGTCTCACTGGTTAAAGAATACCTGTTTATTTAACCGATTCTAAGAACCTGGACTTTAACTTGCTTTCAGTTTTCAAAGGCACTGAATCTGAGGGAATGATTCACCAACAGCACTTGTACTGTCAGTGTCTCTGGTGGGACTGGTGCTGGAGTGTGAAGCGCCCAGGGCCTTGAAGGCTCATTCTGCATGGGAGAGAAACACGTGGCCTCTCCTGCAGGTGGACTCAGCAGCCTGTTCACAAGCATTGAGATTCAGTGCCCATCACGCTGCACTCGCTGGACTGGATGTCTTCAGAAAGCCACAGCGGCGCTTGGGGCAATGCTGTCTGGCCTGATGTTAAGGCCTGCGAAGCTGCACTTGTATTCTGTCAGCACTGACAGAGAACGGAAGGTTTTTCTTTCAATTTACATGTCTTGATTGTCAAATGGGTGATAAAGCTCAGAATAAAGACACTGCTTGCTCTGTCTAAACAAATGGAACTGCTGACTTGGCTTGGTCTGCAGTGCCATGGAACACTGATGTTAAGGGCTGGGAAGAAGGGAGGGTGGGAGTCTTTGTTTTAACATGGAAGAGACCTGTGTCTAAGCAGCACTGAGACGGTCCCAACACCTCCACTGAAAGGTGCCAACTGGTCTGAGAAACCTCCATTGACAGGGTACTAGGTGTCTGTGGGAGCCCCAGGAAGCAGGTGAAAGGGTGCTGAGGAGTCTGGGCAGGGACCTGCCCTGTGTGGGGTTTTTGTGCCTGGAGGAGGGGCTGGCCTGGGGTGGGCATGCTGATGTGAACTGGTCCTTAGAACCAACTGACACAAGCCGGACACCTTTTCAACATCTTCTAAGCCTCAGCTTGCTATCTGTGGGGTAGTTTCATCATTGCCATTTCAGATGAGGAAGCAAAGGCTAGACATCAACCTGCTTGAGATCACGAGGAATACAGCTTCATACCAGGTTTTGGGCTAGGGAGGTCAGATTCCAGAGCTGCCACCCTGTGCCTCCAGAACAACTTCCAGGCAGCGCCCCAGCACCACAAGCACCTTCCCACTCATTTACCTACATGTCTGAGTTGGGATTACTCTCTTTGCCAAACACTCTCATTTTCTTTCAGATCATTCAGGCTTTATTCTATCAGCAAAAATGGGATAGAAGTAATTCTACCAGTTGAAGTCTCCAGGAACATACATTTTGGGCAAGTAACTGCCATGGGCCTAGTCACCCCTCAGCCCACTGCTGGTGGTCTCTGGCCTCCTCCTGTTTTCATCCTAACATGTCCACCTTGGAGCTGGGTAAGTCTACCCTCCACTACAACCTCAGTGTCCTTAGCTCAGCGCCCGTGTCCCCAGGCTGGCATAGCGCCCAGCACAGAGCAGGTGCTGGTGACCTGCCAGCTTGATCTGGGCAAGGTCACAGTAGGCTGGATCCGAGGGCCCCATGCTTGAGCCAGACACCCTAGAACAAGCAGTCCTGAGCCCACTTCCAGCTGTAAGTCCCTCTGGAAATCTGATGAGTGGTGTGGACCTTTCCCATTCAAAGTCCACACACCAACACATCATGCACATGATTGGGGCCAGAATGCAGGGTCCTATGGATCTCCAAGGACAGGGATGGGAGCTTCCATGCTGGGTGCTAGCCCAAGGGCTCTGTATATACTGGTAAGAAACTCCATCCATGACATACCATATAAAAAAAAAATCATAGTACACAATGATCTCTAGAGTCTCATTTTTTTTTTTTTTATAAGAACCACATCTATGTATATCTAAAAAGTCTAAAAAAATTTAAGTCAAACGCCATTTACCTCTCAGCATGGGATTGGAGTATAGAGACTTGTTTTTCTTCAGTATTATTTAACTTGTGCTTGTATTTGTTTGCAATTACGAGTTAAGATCAGAGAAAGCCTTAAAAAACAGAAACAAAAACAAACAAAAAAACCCACCCCCAAAACCAAAACTCCTCTGCCTTCAACTCTGGTCCTGCGGGCAGTTAGCAGGTGATCCAGGCCAAGTGTGCTGTGGAATGAGGACTGGGAGCATGGGCAGCAGCACTGGTATGACACGTCCTCCCATGATGCCTGCTTCCAAGTCTCAGGCCTGCTCTGGTTCATGGGCAGCCTAGCCACCGGTCCCAGGACCTCCACGTGCTTGACAAGCACTTGAGCATGCTGTCTTTCTCTTGGGGTCTTCCAGATGAGAAGCTTACAGGGTACCCTGCCTGCCCCAATTTCTGCCCCATGACAAGGGCTGTGTGCCCCCTGCTGAGCTGTTCCACCAGTGTTCTTGGAGGAATGAGGTGAACTGTGTGTGTGGCCGGCCTGGTGCTGGGAAGTCCATCCCTGTACATGGACCTTTCCACGGGGCATGGGGGTGGGAACTGAGTGTCCTCGCCCACTGCATTAGCGTTGTTTACCTTGCTGCCTGAGCCTCTGAGGGCCTCAGCAGAAGCACACCTGAGAGCCAGTGACTAAGCTCTGGGCATCCAACTCCAGGACACTTCACTCTCTTACCCCTCCCAGGAGGGACAGATGGACTTCTCTTGTGACCAGGGCGGGGAACTGCAGCTGAGGGATCAGACGCATGGAAAGAGGATGATCAATGCTGGCAAGGATGTGGCAGGTCCCCGCCAGTGGGGTTGGGAGGGGCTTCTGTCATCTGATGTAGTCTGTGGAGTCTAGGTAACACACAGGCCACTCTGGGCTCTTACCACTCTGAGGTTCATCTCTGGGACGCCCAAGATCCTGGCCACGCACAGAGCAGGAGAGGTTGATTGACACAAAGCCACAGTCCACACAATGGGGCTGGTGGCATCTGCTCTGTGTAGGCCAGCATGCTGGGCTTGTCTGGACTGGTGACTTAAGTCTTTGATTCCTTTTGGGGATCAGTGTCTCTGAAATAAGGCACCTGAAACAATGCTCTGAGCTTATTTACTCTGTCTGGGGGCCAAGAAAACTACATGAGAACGCTTCTGGGGGAAGACTCTGACAATGCCATGGCCCAGGACCCTGAGTCTCTTTCCTCCTGTTTTGTGACAAGTGGCTCAAGGCCACATGCTAGGTCGGACAGGTGAGCCCAGACCTGAACCCTGAGCTGCATTCCCTTGTACCACCTGGAGGCAGAGCTTGACCTTGGCATCTCCCAGCTCCCAAGTCTGTCTGTCTAACACCGTGGGCCAGGTGCAGAGTACCCACCAGGTGGCCTGAGAGTCCTGGTGCAGGTGGGCTTTGCAAGGGCAGACCAGGGCCAGACTTTATCTTTGGGACCTGGCCCTAAAGCCTCTGGGGGCAGGAATGGCCTGGATAGGTCAGGCCCTGAAGCTGGGTGTACACACACACTGAGGCACATGACCAAAGGCTCCCCTGTACTCCATCCACCCTGGAACTGTACTTGGAAGAAAGGAGAGAGAATACAGTAGCCCCCTCAGTGCCTCCAGGCCCACCTTTTTGACAGCACACTGGAAACCTGTCTGCTTGTCCTGCATCCTGTGGACCTCTCCGAAGGAGCCTCTGCCCAGGCGGGGATGGTGCGTGGCCCAGTGTACCTCTTCGAGGTACTCGTAATCCACCGGCTTGAGTTTCTAGGTGGCAGAGAGAGGCAGTGTCAGTGGCCAGGCCAGCGCAGGTCTGGAGGCTATGGTGAAGAAGGCCAGGTCTGCAGCTGGTGGCCCTGTCAGGACTGCTAGGCTGAGGCAGGGCTCCTTAGAGTGGCCTACAGAGGGGCAAGAAAGAGGGAAGGGTGTACAGGGTCTGCTGGCTGCTCCTGGTGACAAAAAACGGCCCTCCTCCCCTCTTTGTGAATGGGATGGAAATGGAATTGCTGATAACCTTGATGATGGATAAAGGCCTTGGGAGCTACCAGAAGTCAGAAGACAGGAATGACAAAGGACAGAGTCACAGGAGAGCAGTTACAAGAAATGGATCCCAGCGCGGGCCTCATGCCTATAATCCCAGCACTCAGGAGGCTGACGTAGGAGGATCACCATTTGAAGTCAGCCTGGGATATATAGTGAGTTCAAGGCCAGTCTGAATTACACAGTGAGACCCTGTCTCAAAACAAACAAACAAACAAACAAAAAACCAAAAACAAAACGAAAAAAACAAACCAAAAATAAAACAAAACACATTGCTGGGTGTGGTGGCGCACGCCTGTAATCTCAGCACTTGGGAGGCTGAGGCAGGAGGATCGATGCAAGTTCAAGACCAGCCTGGGCTACAAAAGTGAGCTCAAGGCCAGCCTCAACTGTATAGTGAGACCCTGTCTCAAAAAGACACACACACACACACACAAAAACAAAAACAAAAACAAAACAAAACAGAGAAAGTAACACTGAGTAAAACTGCTTCAAGTTCCAACATTATCCAGGATGGGAGCTAGAGGAAGTGGGAAGGAAGGGGCAGCAAGCTGGCAAAACCACATCTTCCTGCAGCTCAAAAGCTTCCTCAGCTTCCCCAAATGGATGACATTCCCACCACATACACAACTCAGCTACAACGAGGTGACCGCCAGGAAGACTGAACATGGGTGTGGCCAGGAAGGTGATGCCACACTGCTGTGGCTGGGTCTTGGGTGTCCCGAGGGGCCCGCTGTAGCCCATGGGCCCTTCCAAGGCTGCCGCGGTGGAGGAAGCTGGGTCCATGAGGCCCTTTCCTGCTTCCGTCTCCCTGTGCTGTAAACAGCCTCCTCCACCAGGCACTGCCACTGTGATGAATGGTGCCCTCACAGGCCCAGGATGACAGGGCCAAGGGACCGCTGACTGTGCGCCACGGAAATCTTTACTTCCTCGCCTGTTCATTATCTCGTTGCCATTTCCATTTCCACTGAAGCTGACCAACAGTCCTGACAGACGGGGTTGGTGGACGGGGCCAGCTCAAGGTCTACTAGCTTGGAAGCATGTGTTACCCACCCCGCTGTGGCTCAGGCCTAGGTACTGGTGGTACATGCACAAGGGCAGGAGTCTAGATTACTTACCTCAGTAAGCAGCACCCCCTCGTTGTCCTCAGTTTCAGGGCTCGGCCTCTGGAGCCTGAAGCCTCCTGCTGACCAGGTCTTGGCCAGGGTAGCCAGGCTGTGGGCCTGGCCTGAGCTCACACTGCCACGCAGGGCATGCACCAGGTACTCTTCCACAGAACCCTCCTCCTGGGCAGGAGCTGGGCGGCTGGGCTTGTGGGGTGGGCTTGGCAGCAGCTTCTGACTGTCCACATAGGCTGGTTTGCCAAGGACTGGGCTGAGCAGGGGCTGCTGGCCATCTGTACCGGCCAATTTGCTCAGGACGAAGGAGTCCAGAGGTTGTGGCTTCCAGGGCAGGAGCGGGTGGAAGGGGAAGGGATGGGGCAGTCTGTTGTAGGGGAAGGGGTGGGCAGACCAAGGTAGGGGGCCCATGTCTCCGGGATGATGCAGTTTCCACACATGGTTTAGACATTGCAAGGGGCTGATCAGCTTGTGGAGTTCCGGTCGTGGCAGCACTGGCTGAAGGCCCTCATTAAGTTTCTTAAAGCTGAGGTGGTTGGGGCCTGGTTCCTTCAGAGGCTTGGGGAACTGGGGGACATTTCTGATATACAGGGTGCCTAGTGGCGGCTTGTCCTCCTGTGGGGAGACATGGTGTTAGGGCCGAGGGCTACGCGCAGCAGCCTGGTCAGGGCGGTGGGTCTCACCTGCACCGGGACTGTGCAGCTCTCTTGCTCAGGGGTCCTCGGCAGGGGCCTGGCCAAGGCCCCTCCAGCCTGCACCAAGGGCCTCACGCTCTTCCTCTTCCGTCTCTTGCGGGCTTTGCCACGTCGCTTTCCCTTCCAACACGCAGGGGCCATTTTGCCCTCAGTTGCATGGGCCACATTGTTGGGGATCTGATCAAGACTCTCTGACTGGCTGTCAAAAGAGGGGCAGATCCACCTCGTGAGCCCAGGAGGCAGGGAGACAGGGAGCTCAGATCACTGTGTCCAAGGGGGGGCAGCCTCAAGCATCAGCCCTGCTTTGTTACAGGTAGTTGTACATCACCAGACACAGATTCACCCTGAGAAAGGCAGTGTGGCTGTCACAGAACACTCTGCCTGGGCAGGGACAGTGCAGCGTCACTAGGGAATATTGTCCCATGGGGCCACACATGGTGTACCGGTGAATAAGCCGTCACCATGCGGCACATGACTATACCGCATCCCAAGGACACCAGCTTTCTCATTTATGAAATGAGTGCAGTTTTTCTGCCAGGCAGGGAGATGTCCTGGTTCAGTGCCTGTCCCAGGGGTAGGGGCCAGGACTCGGTGTTTCTGGGGCAGCTGTTCCCTGGAAGCTGCCCTGCACAGCTGTCTTCAGCTCTCATGGCCTGGAGTGAGTCTGTTTCTGTGTGCTGTGCCCTGAGGGGTCCCTCAGCTCCAGGCTGCTGCGGGAATGTGAGGAGCTGCCAGCACGGACAGCCTGCCTGTGTCAGAGTACCTGCCTCTTCCTGTTGGCCTAGAGGCTGCCACCTGCCTGGGACTGAGGGAGCTGGCTGCAGGGGAGCCCTGGACGGGCTGTGGAGACCAGGCCTCAGTGCTCAGCCTCATCTTCTGTTCTACAGGCCCCTGTAAGCTTCTCAGCAGCTCAGCTCAGAGGAGTGGGCTCATCAGAAACCCCTTCTTTCAGAGGTGGCAGAGACAATGTGAGGAATTTGACCGAACTGTGCCTTTCCTGTTACCATGGCAAAGCTGCCCCAGACCCATTACCCCCCCTTTTTTTTTGTGGTACCAGGAATTGAACCAAAGTTTTAGTACTGAGCTACACTGCTAATCTTTTTAATTTAATTTAATTTATTTATTTTTGTCTTTTTGAGACAGGGTCTTGCTACACAGTTCAGACTGGCCTTGAGCTCGCTTTTGTAGCCCAGGCTTGTCTCGAACTCACACCAATCCTCCTGCCTCTGCTTCCCGAGTGCTGGAATTACAGGCGTGTGCCACCTTTCTTATTTTTATTTTGAGACAAGATCTTGCTAAATTACTAAGTTGTGCAGACTGGATTCAAACTTTTGACCGTCTTGCCGCAGCCTCCCAATGTGCAGGGACCACAGGTTGGAGCCTGGCTCCCAGCTGCAAGAAACTGCCTGATGGTAGAGGGGAGGTTGTTTCTGGGTTGAGCTCTTGGTTGCTGAAAGTCATCTCTGGGGTGGGACACACAGGCTGCGCCAGGCCTGCTGCCCACTTGTGTGCCTCTCGCAGAGGACACTGGACGTGGCCTGGGTCTGCACCAGCGGCCGCACACCAGAGGCTCTGCCATCCCTGGCACTCCCTCTAGAGAAGCAAACTGGGCCGCACCAAGAACTCGCCAAGAACGACAAAAGCGAGAGCTGCTCAAAGGTTTCCCTGGCCAGGAAAGCTGGCAGCTGCCAGGAGTGAAACCTTCCTCCCACCCTGACATGCTTACTTGTACTGCTTTGAGCCGGCGATGAAGATTCGTCCTGAAAAGGTAGGGCTGAACTCCTGACTGTTCTCACCTTAAAGGCAAAGGAGTCAGATTAGCAGAAAGGTGCAAAGGCGTAGAAGTCTTAGCACCCCAAGGGAGCTCTCCTCCTCTAGCTTAACCTGTGCTGAGTGGTTGTCCATAAGTGGGGGTTCAGGGTACCCCTCCACTTCCTGGGGACTTTGGGCCAGGATGCCCAGATGCCTACTCTGCCTCTATCTGCTTGGGAGATGGCAGCCTGTGTATGGAGCTCTCTGAAGGAGCCCCCAGAGGCAGCGTGGATGTCGGGGTACGTCTCCACTGGAGGCCCAGTCCTGCTGGGAGCTGTCATCCTTATAGTCCTGCAGGTCTGGGTGCAGGGTGTTCCTGCTTTGGGGTGGCTCCCTGGCTGGCTGGTGACATCTGGAGCCCTGACCTGCTCAGGTCACCACGACATGGAGTGTCTGCCACAATCTCTGTGGTCTGTCCTGGTATTTTCACAGTGCCCACTGTACAGTGGTCCTGGGCACAGAGGCCCAATTCTCTCTTCCTGTTTGGTGGCTCTGTGGATGGAACCTGGGGGCTAACACTGTGCTACATTTCCAGCTCTTTAAATTTTTATTCTTATGGGACTCTGAGAGTGGTCATTCTGGTCTCTGTCCTAGGACAGCAAGGGGTGGCTCACAGGACCCCGCGGCTTACACTCTGCTTGGGCGATAATGGAGATGGCAGGCGGTCCACCCTCGGGGCCCTCCTTGGCTGTGCCTTTGGTGATCACGTCGTTCAGGAGGCCCCACTTCCCACAGAACACAGGGCCCTTGCCCATGGCCTCCAGCTGTGTGCAGCTCTGCTTCTTCGCCAGCCCCTGGGGCTTCTTCTTGGCTTTGGTGAGCTCTTTCTGCTGCTCGACCGCAGACGCAGAGCTGCCTGGGCAGCCCACTTCCATCACTGCCATGTCCCAGGCTCACGCTGCTCCTGCGGACAGACAACAGCAGGTCACTTCCAAGCGCGGCAACACAGAGCCAGGCTAGGCTTGAGCTAGAAGGGGATGTAGGCCGAGGGTGCTGGTCTCCCTGCCATGTGTACTCTACCTCCATGCGCACAGGAGCAGCCTCAGAGCTGGCCTGGTGGAACCCCAGCTGCCAACAGTACCTTGCATACACAGAACAACCCAAGCCCGGGGCCACACAGAGATACAAACCTTGGGCTGCTTGTTTTTTTTTTGTCTTGACAATGGCTGAAACTTTTGTTATTTTTTGACAATCAGGTCAGGTGGTAAACCCCCTCCTCCAAAACATTCACCTCAACAAGCATGTGAGCGTTGCCATCACAGGGGACAGGTCTATGCTGCTCACGGGGCCTCTGCCCCAGGGGAGAGGCTGAGGTTTCGTCTGCTCCCTAGCAGGAGGACCTCCTCCCCCATGAGTACCAGCACATACTCCTTCACAAGAGGTGCACCGTCAGGTAATTTCATAATTGTGTGAATACCACAGAGCATGCTTACACAAATTAAGATCCCAATGACCCGTGCAACACAAGCTCACAGAGTCACTGCCATATGAATAAATACATCAGGCCTACCATGGATGAAGCTCCGCTGTGCATCATACAACTGCATGCACGCGTCTAACGCAGTCTAGCACTCGGCCTGCGGATGGTGCGCCTCACTTGGGTCCTGCTTGTAGCTCTCCAGAAAACGACTGATAATACTTCCTCCTTAATGTCTACACTTATCTGGGGAAAGCTCATGGGCCAATATTCTTCGCTATTTTCTTTCCATCCTTCTTTTATTTATTTATTTTTTTTAAAAAAATTTGCGGTACTGGGGATTGAATCCAGAGCCTTTATGTGGAACTAACACCTGAAAAACTTTTTAAAAATATTTTTGAGGCAAGGTCTCACTGAGTCACGAAATTGTCCAGGATGGCCTAAACTCTTGAGTCTCTAGCCTTAGCTTACATGGTGCACCACCACACCCAGGTGATAATGGATTTTCTTTAGGGTTAGTAGTTGCACCTACACTAGAAGCCTTACTTACACCAATCTGTACCTGTAGACACCTGAGGACAAAGGACAGGGCGACTCTGGGCTGTCTAGGCCAGCCCTGGGCCTTCTCGACAAGCTGATGGGCAGCAACTTCACATGGTCAACAATCTGTCTCCACGCCAAGTGGACAAGAACTGTCATGAGAAACAGCAGCAGCGTAGCAATAACCTGCGTGTGTGAGCTAAAGGAAGCCTTTCTAAAGCTCAGTCCCACTGAGGTGTAAAACTTTCAGGTGCAATTGGGCATGCTGGTACATGCCAATCATTCTAGTACTTGGGAGCCCGAGGCAGGAGGACCGCTGTGAGTTTAAGACCAGCCTGGGCTACAAAGTAAGCGCAAGGCCAGTGTGAACTACATAGTGAGACCCTGCCTCAAAAAGACAAAACAATCAACCAACAAACAAAATCCAACTTTCAGGCGGCACCAAACACAGGCAAGTTTCTGACATCTACTCCTGACAGCAGCTTGTTCTTCAAGGCATTATTAACACAAGCTTCTCCCTGATACAACTCCATGAACCCTGGATCAGGCCCATCCTCAGGAGAACAAGTCAGTCATAGGAAGCCAGGCCTCCAGTGCCACTGGCCTTTTGCCCCCAAGGCCTGTGACTGGGTCAGCCTGGCAAGTTGAGGAATACCAGTCCATAACCTCTGCTTCACTCAGATTTGCTGGCTCTGCACAACAACCAGCTGGCCTGGTGGAGGAGGCATCTGCTCAGCTCTGCGGATTAGTCTGCTCTCTGCCCTAAAGGGCCCTCAGCTCAGCCCAGAGGCAGACATCAGGCAGCTGAACAGCACCCTCATGTTACTTGGGTTATCTCAACAAATCTTAGGAGCATTCTTTTTTTTTTAAATAAAAAAACCCTGGGCCTGGCGGGATGGCTCAGTGGTCTAAAGCGCCTGCTTGGGAAAGCTTGGAAGGCTGCAGGGACCGCGGTTCAATCCCCGGCACCACATTCTGCTCCAGCCCTGCCCTTGGGATGGGCTGAGCCAGCCATAAAAATGAGTGAATAAACAACAAAGGTTCTGAAACAAGAAAAAAATAAATAAATAAAAAAAATAATAATAAAATAAAATAAAATAAAAAAACCCTAGCTTTCAGCGGCTTGGGCTAGCTTTCGGAATGCTAAACTATACAGGTGGCACTTGGTGTTTGATGGCATTTTGTGACCAGCTCCGTGGCAGAAAAGGATGAGAACTTAGGTCCTAAACAGTAAGCCTCCAGCCATGGGCATACAGGTTCTCAGGAAAGCCAGAAGTGGAAATGACAGGGTCTCAGTGCAGCTCAGGCTGGCCTTGAGCTTACTTTGTAGCCCAGGCTGGTCTTGAACTCAACAATGATCCTCCTGCCTCACCCTCCCAAGTGCTGGCATTACAGCTGTGTGCCACCATGCTGGTGTAACCTTCCTACGTGGGGTCTGACTTAGCTGGAGCAGCTTTGCTCGAGTTACACATCTGGAGGGCTTGCTTCGGTCCAGATTTTGAAGACCTTATGAAGGTATGTGGAGTCGTGGCTGTGATGCATAGTGCAAGAAGTTTTTAGGAAGGATACAGAATTCAGAAGATAAGCCTGGCTATGCCTATTTACTGGACAGACTGAGGCAAGATGATTTGAGTCTGAGTTCAAGATAGGCCTGAATAATGTAGGAAGACCAGCTTCCTCTCTTGAAGGAACTCATGATTGAGGAAGTAGAGGTAACCTTGTCCTGATGTCTTAAAGGACTGGCATCAGGGGGCACAGTTTATCCTTACAAAGGCAATCGGATACTCACTGAAGAGAAGGTTAAAGATGCCAATTTGAATAAATTTGTGTGAACTATAAAAAAACCCCCTAAAATTTCATAGTAAAATAAGTGAATAACAATAATTATTCTATGTATCATTATTCTCAAAGTAGTTACTCAGAACACAAGACAGACCAAAACACAGGTGAATGTTTACAAGGCAAGTAGTTTTTTTTTTTTTTTTTTTGCAGGAGAGGGGGATTGTTTTGAGATTGGGTTTTACTATGTAGTGGAGGCCTCATGGTCCTTCCCGGTCAGAGGCTACTAAGAGCAGAGGAGCCCAGCCACGGCAGCCCCACTGGGACACACGAATAGGACAGCCAATCTAGTTGGGTGAGGGAAGCAAAGGACCAAGAGTGCTTCCCATGACTTTCAGAGGCCAAGGATAAAGCGGGAGTTGATCTGGCAGCAGGGAAGGTGAGGCTGCCAGGGCAGCTGGCTGTGCAGGCCAGAAGCTGCCCTCTGGTCCCACTGGCTAGCTGTCAGCAGGCCAGCCTCTTTTCCCTGGGGAAGATCTGAGGCCAAAGCCGTGCATGTCCTTTATGACTCAGCCACAGCCGACAGCAAGGACACAGGAGGCTCTAGAGAAGCTTTCCCAGCAGGTGCCAGCGGCACCTGTGAAGGGCATGGGGAATAGGCTAGCCCTCACCTCCTGGGGCGCCAAGTCACTAGTCAGGAGCAGCAAAGCTGCTGTGGCTGCTTTCCTGTACCACGTGAGCATGACTCAGCCACGTACAACAGCAGGAGGAGAGGCTGCATGCTCGGAAGAGCCTGTCCTCGGAACCTGGCCCAGTGACAGCAATCTGTGAGCGCACACACGCACACACACACACGCACGCACACACATGCCTGGTCCCTGGTCCTCCTCCAGCATGTGAGGAGTGGGCCTATGTGGGAGCCAGCCTGGCAAGCAGGACCCCACCCACATGCAGTGCCCTCACTCCCTGCTCTCTGTGCCACACCCAAGATGGGGGTATGTAGGGTTGCAACTGCAATACCACATGCCACAAAAGCAGGGAAGGAAAGCAGCAAAGTTCGCGCAGTGTGCGTTATGGCCAAATCTCCCATGATGCCTCAACGACCTCTACAGAAGTCTCAGGCAGAGTTCCTGGGGCAGCACCAGATCAGCTTTGGGCCATATGTG
This sequence comes from Myocastor coypus, assembly GCA_004027025.1. NCBI lineage: Eukaryota > Metazoa > Chordata > Mammalia > Rodentia > Myocastoridae > Myocastor > Myocastor coypus. The sequence goes on from PVJA010004503.1 coordinate 54,347, forward strand.
CTAGAGGGGCTCTTCATCAGCTTTGAGGCAGATCTGGAGCCCCAAAAGGGCCTGCGATCTGTTTCCTCAGGATGAGGGTGGCCGCATTCCTTGGGTTCCCCAGGGGCTGCCACTGCCTGGGAGGCTGCTTCTGGTGCCCTGCCAGGTTAGTGCCAGGTGTGCTCCTTTTTTGCACTGGAAGAGTGAGTCCTCTAATGCCATGGCTGCCAACCAGAGTGCAAGTTAACTCATCTTCCAACACATGAACGCTTGAGCAAGGGACTTGAGCAAGGGACTGGTCACAACTCCCACGACAAACGGCCGCTCTGCTTTGCCTGCCAAGCATCCTTCTTCTCATCAAGGACACTGAAGAATCCCCGGGGTTCAGGAGGGTCCTCAAACCTGAGGGCCCGGAAGTCTGTGGTTCCTCGTAGAGCCAGGAATGTTGCTGGTTTGCTGGGGTCATTTGAGGACCATGACTCTACCCCATGACAAAGGTCAGGGCATACTGTCTCATCAGGTGTGCAGGTCTCCATATGGCTAGGAGAACTTCAGCAACATCACCCTAGCTGCCCCACAACAGGGAGGGCAGGGAGCCTTAGCTGCTGCCCACAGGTCTGTAGTTGCCCAGCTCCTCTCAGCTTCGCCAAGGCTGGCAAAAAGCAGTACAGGACCCGAAATGCCTGTTGGCTGGCTCGGCTAACAAAAGACGCTAAATGCGTATTTACTCCTTTGTGCTTCTGCAGACTTAGAGCCCCTGCTGAGATGCTGGACATTTGGTATCACGTACTCAAGATGTGTGCTGCCTGACCCAAGGCGTTCACACAGGGCCTTGTGTTTCTACACAGAGAAAAACACAGATCTCTGTCTTTGGCAGGGCCATCTTGAAAAGGTCCAGAGGGCCCAGAGCAAACCCTCTCTGCACTACCACTACTTCATGTGGAAGTAAAAATTCTAGTCCTTCTCTGAATGTCAAGTGGGATAAATAGTAGAAGCCAAATGACTCAACTTCCATGGCTAGGGATACAGCTCGGCAGCTTAAGTGCCTCCTTGGCAAGTACAAGGTCCTGACTTTGGTCCCTGGTGCCACACACACACACACACACACACACACAAAAAGACTCATTCAGATACTGGTTCTCTTCGTTACTTTTCTTTCGTTGCTGGGACAAATACCCAACACTCAAAATGGAGGAAGGAAAGGTTTATTAGCTCACAGTTACTAGAGGTTTCAGCCCATATTCAGCTGGCCCAAGGCTGAGTGGAGCAGGGCAGAGAGCATCCAGTTCATGGCGGCAGAACAGCAACAGTCACAACTGAGGCAACCGACCAACCAGGGGAGCAGAGAGCAGCAGCGCCAGTCTGTCTCTCTGTCTCTCTTTAAACTACATCAGGCTCTCTGCCTTAGCCTATCTGCCTCAGGCCACATCTATAATTCCTAGCAGTACTCAGACCATAATCTCATCAGTACTAAAACATAATCCCAGTGGATCATGGATCAAGTCTCAAGCTCTAGAAGGCCCCGCCCCATGAGTGCATGAGGCTTTGGGGGGACACCTAGACAAAAACCATAACATTCCACCCCTGGACCCCCAAAGTCTCATACATACCCCTCTGTACAAAAGACATTTTAGTTCATCTGGAAGAGTTGCAAAAGTCCCAACAGTTTCAGCATTGCTGAAAAGTCCAAATCTTAAGTCTTCTCCAAGATTCAAGGCAAACTCTCAACTGTGAGCCCCTGTACAACAGAAAAGTTAAACAAGCCAATATTCAAAGGCATAAGATAAACATTATGATTCCAAAAGTTAAAAACAACAGGGTAATATAAAACACTGGGACCAACACATGTCCAAAATCCAGTAGGGTAAACATTAAAACCCATAGTTCCAACTGGAACATCCCAAGCAGTCTGGACTGAGTTGTGAGCTCCAAAGGCCTTATACAGCTCAGTCCCTACAGCACTCATGGTGGTAGTTTCCACGGCTTCTCTCTTAGGCCAGCTTTGCTCCCCCTTTGCATGATCCACGTTCCTGGCTTTTCCAAACTTCTGGGGTTTCCACTGAACAGGCTTCTCACTCACAGCTTTACACACTACCCTCTCAGGGGCACACTGCCTGGCCTCCCAGGCCTTCTTCTGAAATCGAGGTAGGTGGAAGCCTTCTTAACCTCAGAACTCCCGCATTCTGCATAGGCCTATGTGGATGATGCTAAGGTCTGTTGCCAGATGGAGCAGTAGCTGGGCTTCCTTCTCTCTTGGCTGAAGGGGTCAAGGGCCTAGATTGTTGAGCACTCTGACCCTGATTCCGAAAAACATATTCTCCATGCCGGCGCCATTTTGGAACCTGGTTTGGCCACTGCTGCCATTCTGGTACTTGGGTCTCTGTGGCTTTCTTCTCAAGGCAAAAACTCTCTCCCTTGCAATTCTGAGGCTGCAAAGGGTGGAGAGGTGCCACCTCTTGTGATGCCCTCAGGCCATCCTTTTGATTCTCTGGTTCCTTTCCAGCAATGGAGATCCTTTTAGCTCCATCTTTGCAGTCCACAGCTTTCCTGATATTTCCTTTCTGGGCAAACTCACATTTTAAATCATCCTTCTTTGCTCTTTGTTCTTCATATTCAACATAAATCTGGCTAAAAGCAGCCAAAACAACCATGCCACCGCCCCAATAGTTCACTGCTTTGAAGTATCTCTTGAAAGATTAATTAGTCTGCCATGCTTAATCTCAGTCTTAGGCAAAGTCTCAGGGCACGAGCAAAATTCCAACAGACTTTCAGCCAATCCATAGCACAAATCACCTGGAGTCCATTGACCAATGCTGTCCTTTTTCCCAGTAGAAACCTCAGCCTGGTCTTTACAGGCAGTCCTTCTGTCAGTCTTCTGGTCTAAGCTCTGACCAGAATCTCCCCTACAGAACAGCTTTTCCAGCTCTTCACAAGTAGAGGACCTCTCCAAATATTTCCAATCTCTGCTCATAAGCCATTCTTTATACCCAGGCTTCAAGCCAGTCTTCTGGTCTGAGTTCTGACCAGAATCTCCCAAACAGAACAGCTGAGGCTGTTCCAGTGCTTTGCTTGTAGGCGACATCTCTGAACCTTTCCTATCTCTTCCTGTAAGCCATTCCCACAAGCTTGTAATCCACACGGTCAGGTTAGTCACAGCAACGAGTTCACTTCTCTGGTACCAGATCCTGTCTTAGTTACTTTTCTCTTGCTGCTGGGACAAATATCCAACACTCAAAATGAAGGAAGGAAAGGTTTATTAGCTCAGTTACTGAAGGTTTCAGCCCATATTCAGCTGGCCCAAGGCTGAGTGGAGCAGGGCAGAGAGCATCCAGTTCATGGCGGCAGAACAGCAACAGTCACAACTGAGGCAACCGACCAACCAGGGGGGCAGAGAGCAGCAGCGCCAGTCTGTCTCTCTTTAAACTACATCAGGCTCTCTGCCTTAGCCTATCTGCCTCAGGCCACATCTATAATTCCCGGCAGTACTCAGACCATAATCTCATCAGTACTAAAACATAATCTCAGTGGATCATGGATCAAGTCTCAAACTCTAGAAGGTCCTGCCCCATGAGTGCATGAGGCTTTCGGGGGACACCTAGACATAAACCACAACACTGTGCTTTCTCTTTTTTAGCCTCTGGCCTACTTGCCCACTAGGCCATACCTGAGAGGCCTCTGCCCACCAAAAATGAAGGTCTGTGCGGGAAGGAGAAGCAACGGCCAGGGCCAGGCTGAGCAAGCCATGTGCCAGGCCACCAGGAGCCCCAGCTCAGCCCTGGGTGCCGACTCCTTGAACTTGGCCCAGCCTCTCCAGCCCACTGTGGGCAAGCCTCTGGCCCCTCCCTGGTCCTCCTGTTTCTCTCACAGGGGACTGCCTGCCTCCAGTAATGTCTGCCAGGCACATGGTGACCACAGTCACCTACTAGTGTCTGTGTATGCAGCTTTCCGACGCTGCTCTGCAAGTGTGTTCTGTGTGACGTAGAAGTCAGCCACCTGCCAGAGCGAACAAGGCTGAATGACGCAGCAAGAGCACTGAACACGGCTTAGGGCTCTGAGCAGTGCACTGTTGGTCCCTGTCAAGAACCAGGCAAGATTACCAGTCACATGGGGACTGCTGTGCCTCCTTCACATTGCAGGTCTGCTTATGCACTACTGGGAGTCATTTCTCAGCCTTGTAAGCACGAAGCACAGGAGCTAAGAGGCGTCCTGCCAGCAAGGGCTGCGTCAGCTTGAACCCAGCAGGGGTGGATCAGCAGCTGCTCCTGTGGTGCCGTCTCTAACATGACTGGCTTAACAGATCATTCACTTTCTTTGAACAAAACAAAACTCTACCAAAAGATACGCACAAAAAGAAGACTTCAGGAAGATGGCACAAGCCTTTACTGAACAATGTGCTTCGGAAAGAAGAAGGGTAAATCAGGGAAAGGAAATGAGAGATCCTATACAGTAGGCCAGGTATGCTTGTATATGCCTATAATCCCAGCGCTTGGATCTATGTAAGTGCAAGGTCAACTTGGACTACATAGTGAGATGCTCCCCAAACAATTAAAAAAAAAAAAAAAGAAAAAAGAAAGAAACAGTTGTAGGCATAGGAACTAATATAACATCTTTATCAACTTAATGATCATGTATAAAAGTTAGTTTAAATGATTCCCTGTGTCTGATGACAGCAAAATTGCTGAGCCATGAGGCCATCACGTCTGTTCTACTAGTGCAGGTTGTGCAGGTCTTACCCACTCCCAGCCCTGCCCTGCCCACTACCCACCCAGCCCATGTCCAGCTCACCTTGAAGTGTCCTCTCCTTCAGAGGTCCTTGACTGTAAAGTCATCTGATGGCTCTACATCCCACGTAGGCCTGGCCCCAGGTCTGTGATCTGTAATCTGTCTGACCACTGCTTGCTGAGCCCCAAGTTTGGCTCAATTCCATATCCTTTCTTCATAACCCTGAGCTACTGCACTTGGCTGGCTCCTAGCAGGCCACATACTTGTGTGGACCTCCCAATGCTTATTGCTTAGGCTAGCTTGGCCTCCTTTCTGAGCACTCCCAGGGCCTGGGCTTTCTGCGGCTTCCTTACTGCAGCCCTTAATCATCTCCATTCCTTTTCTTTCTTTTCTTTTTCTTTTGTATTTTTAGTACAAGGTCCCACTATACAGATCGGACTTGTAGTGATCTTTCTGTTTTCAGCCTCTCTAGTGCTGGGATTACAGGAGCCCACATCCAGTCTTATTCGCTGTCTAAGCCTGCCCCAGGGGCGGGGCAGGGCTGGCACTGCACACCAGGGATCAGACCCTGGTTCCTGTGCCTGCCTAAGCAGGCGCTTTATTTTTATTTATTTTATTTTATTTTTTTCTTGTTTCAGAACTTTTCTGTTTGTTTATTTATTTTTATGGCCGGCTCAGCCTGCCCTGAGGGCAGGGCTGGCACAGCATGTGGTGCCGGGGATCGAACCAGGGTCCCTGCAGCCACCTAAGCTTTCCTAAGCAGGCGCTTTAGACCATTGAGCCATCCTGCCAGGCCCCAGCAGGCGCATTAGTCTGCTGAGCTATCTGGTTGGCCCCCCACTCCCTTTCACTCATTAGTGAAATGATAAAGCTTGGACTATGAGACATCAGACTCACCTGTGCACACTGTTCTCAGGACTCCAGCCTTGTATGGAACAAGTGTAACAGAATCCAAGATGCTTAAAGTATTTCTATAATAGAAAGAAACTGGAAGAAAATGTCTAACAAACTGCAGAACATCTACTCCAATGTTTATAAATAAATGTTAACAATATGAAGATGTGCTTGTGGGACAGAGAGCTGTGTCTGAAGGGTGTCCCTGCAGGGCAGCACAGATACCTAATGACAACAAGCAACAATGTTTCTTTTTTGTTCCTGGGCTTATGGATATTTCAGTATTTAAAATATGTATATTTCAGTAAGCATGTTTTATCTTCTCAGGTTTTTTTTTTTTTTTTTCCTTTATGGTTTCGCGGATTGAACCCACAGGTCTTTGCACTGAGCTACATCAGTTTTCATTGTTTAACAGACAATATTTTCAAATGGGTGAGAAAAAAAAATAAAGCACTCAGGAGGCTGAGTCAGGAGGACTGCTGTGAGTTCCAAGTCCAGCCTGGGCTACAAAGTGAGTTCAAGGACAGCCTGCACTGCATAGTGAGACCCAGTCTAAAAAAGAAAAAAGAAAGAAAGAAAGAGCGAGTAAGAGAGAGGGGGAAGGGAAAGGAACAGAAGGGAAGGGAAGAGAGTAAATAAAAAGTACACAAAGGACACACCGTGAGCAGCAAAGTCTCTCTGGAGTGTCTCAGGCAACGTACTCACAGAGTCTCCACAGATTTCTCTGTAGGGATCACTATATTCTTATAATGAAAAGTTGTACCTGGGAAAAAGCCCTCTTGGTACAGGATGAGAGAGAACACAGGAGCCTGTAGTCATGTTTGGGAGTGGAAGCTGGCAAATTCTGGACAAGCTGCTTGCCCCCCCCCAACCCCAGGAGCTCTGAGGTGGTCACTGGGGTCCAGCAGCTGAGCCCCACACAGAAGGCTGGAGACAGCAGTTGTAGCTGCTGTGGCTAAGGAAGGCAGGCAGCACGCGGGACAGTTCTGCCACCTCCTGCAGCTCCAGTTGCCCAGATTCCCTGCATCTGTTTACTGTCACCCCAGGCTTGTCCTGGAAGCAGGTGACACTTATGCGCATGGCAGCCTCCTAGAGGGTGGCGATGGTGGCAGAACAGAGTCTGGGAGGACCATAGCTCCTCCTCAGTGCCTGCATGAAAGGTGGGGCTGGAGTGCAGACCCCAGGTCAGCACACACACAGGGGAGGTTTTTCTGGCTGGCTGCTACTGCCTCCTTTATATATAATCTGACCCTTTCTTTAAAAATAAAAATCTCTAATTTTTTTCTTCTCACATGCAACAAATGTCACAAATCAAAACCAATCTTTGTAGCATTCCTTCTTTCTCCAACATAAGGAACATTTGCTCACAGTGTAAATCCCTTCCACCCATCAGCAGCATAAACAAGTACCCTTAGGAGTAGTGTTTAGATAAAGCAGGGATATACACACATATGTTACATATTGCCTTTCCTAAACTTCGCATAAACTTTCTATAAACTCTGCACTTCAGCACAGAAGATTAACGTCATCCTTTTATTTTCACGAGCTACTAGGGATTGTACTGAGGACCTTGGGCTTGTCAGGCAGGCACTGATTTGGCTAAGCTATCTCGCCAGTCCAACTTCATGCTTTTTAATAGCTTCAGAAGATTCCTTGTACAGATGTTCTAACATTCCTCTATTGATGGACTTTGTTTCAAAATTTTCTTTCTCTGTGGTGCTAGGAATTCAACCGAGGGCACTGCACATTCAGGCAAGTACTCTACATTGAGCTGCATTCAGCCCCTTGATTTTTCTTTTTTCTTTCTTTCTTTTTTTTTTTTTTTTTTTTGCCGGACCAGGGTTCAAACTCACAACCCTGCACTTGCCAGGCATGCAGTTGTGCCTCGGAGCTATCTCCCCAGCCCTGATTTTTCCTTTATGGATAATATTAAGTAAAGTTTACTCTTACTGCATTTTTATATACTCACACAAATAATTCTGAGTGGTCACTTTCTGGGACTGGAATTTTTGGGTCACCATTTTCTTTTTCAAAATAAAATTTAAAAAAGGCTGCAGGTATAGTTCAGCAGTAGAGTGCTTGCCTAGTGTACCTTGAGATCAGTCCCTAGTAGCTAAAGCACACATGTGTGTATGACAGAAAATGAGAAAGTGAGACCCCAGAGGATGTCTCTGAAATGCATCCTATCTGACTTCAGTCTCCTACAGCAGCTCAGCAATGCATGGGCTGAGGGAAGACCCAGTGGTGTACAATGAACTTCAACCCACAATTCCTCAGCAACAGTGCTGAGCTTAGTTGCTCAGTGCTCATCTCTGGGTGTTTTCAACAACTGTGCAGCTCATATACACACAACTGCATGTGGTTGTCAATCGTAACAGGCCATGACTGCACCTATTGTGTTTGCTGCTGAGGTAATCCACGTATTACTCTTAAGTCCTCACAGTATTGAGCAAGGCACTACAATATCAGGGCTCTTGTATGGAGGGAGAAGCTGAAGTACAGGGGCCAAGTAATGCGCTCAAGGCCACACTGCAGGAAGTGCCAGTGGCAACATAGGTACAGGGGCTTTTATGTTAAGGTTCATATTCTTGGCCCTAACACTGGATCCCTTTTCAAGTGATCGAAGGTTTAAAATTGGTACTCAAATGCAGATGCTGTTGCAAGCCAAAGATTTGTTAATAAGAAACCCAGGGACTGATCCAGGAGGAAACACCTTAATTAGGAGACAGGAATGAAGTTGCCTATGTCCTGGAAAAAGTAGAGGCCAAGGCTCCAAGCTGGAGCTGTTACAGTTAAGCTTAGGCTTAGGCTTCGTTCACAGGCTTAGCTGACAACAAGGACAGATTCTCGGATCCCGTTCAAATCTTCTTTCCATATTATAAAGTCAAGCTCTAAGCTTCTTAAGTCTAGATGAGTGTTCTTTTAAAACAGCCTTGAGCATCAGCTGTTACTGTCATCAATATGATTACTCCTTTGTCTCTAGGACCCTAACACGAGGCATTGGATAAGCTTCGAAAGAACAGCGTCACAACGGCATTTTTAATTCAACTCTCCAGCCAGCCAAATAGCTCAGCAGATTAAAGAGCCTGCAAGCAGGTGTGGGGGCTGGGGGTTCAATCCTCGGGCTCTGGGGGGTGCGGAGATGGCAACTGAGACTGGACATGGTGGCGCACACCTGTAATTCCAGCTCTTGGGAGGCGACAGCCGGTGGATCAATATAGTCTGAC
>PVJA010004503.1:63268-85761 GCA_004027025.1 Myocastor coypus
GCCAGACTGACACCCTGAATGCACACCTTATAGACCTTTCCCTAAAATAAATAAATAAATAAATAAATAAATTCAACTCTCAAATCCCATACCAAAAGTAAATAAAAAGGAGGCTATAGAGAGTACCACCAAGCCAGAGACCAGGTGGAACTATAACGAAGAACATGGAGAGAAAAGCAGTATCAAGGAGGGAAAACCTGAATGAGCATAGGTATACTTTGTAAAAAGCAGCAAGGGCCGCGCGTGGTGGCGCATGCCTGTAATCCCAGCACTTGGGGAGGCTGAGGCAGAAGGATCAGTGAGAGTTTGAGACCAGGCTTGGCTATAAAAGTGCGCTCAAGGCCAGTCTGAACTGCATAGTGAGACCCTGTCTTAAAAAGACAAAAAACAAAACAACAAAAAAGCAGCAAGGAATTTTTTATGTGTACTGTGTCAAACATTTCAAGTGCCATTGAAATCTGAAAAGTGGATATTTGGTGTCACTGAATACTCAACAATGACAAATTTCCAAAGCTTCCAGAGCCATCGCTCTCTCATAAGTCAAAGTGCACCTTGTGACTCTGCCACACCTTGAGGTCACCATCGCAAGCAACCCTGCTTAACCTCTCGGCTGGGACTCAGAACCAGCAGTGTCCTAGGCTGTGATCAGCCCCACCCCTAACACAGCCACACTCTCATTTCTGGGTCTGTGAACTGAGTTTTCCAAAGAGGACTGGCTTCAGGCAGCGCTTACCTAAACCAAGGGCCATGAAGAAAGACAGGCTCAGGCTCCCTGGAGGGAGGAGCATCATAGCTGGCTGGCTCTGAAACTGAGGAACTAGTTTGCGGAAGTGCAGAATAAACAAGAAACCCCAACAACTCTGCTTTCCACAGAAGGTTCTGCTGCATGGGGGCATGGGAGGGAGGAAGCACATGGTGCCCTCGGCCCTGTGCCAGAAGAACCCTGACAGGACCGGTTTCAGATGCCCTCTATGATCTTGGGCACAGGCCTCAGTGACCAGCTTGAGGACATGAGTGGCACACTGCTTTCTTTTCTTCTCTCTCTCTCTCTCTCTCTCTCTCCTTCCTTCCTTCCTTCCTTCCTTCCTTTCCTTAGGACCGGGCACTTGCTAGGCAACAAAGTGCTTTCTAAAAGGATTATATCCTTGCTCTCTTGGGCAACAGGCAAAGAAAGGGCTGAGGACTTGGATATTATAGGTAATTATCTCAGGCTGATTCTCTGGTGAAAGAAGAAAATCATGGTACAGCCACAATGCTCCTTCAGAAGTAGAAAGTATTGTACACAAGAAATGCTCTGTCTGCTCCAGCCTAGGGATGGTGAACATTTCAGAGATTTCAATGATACAAACATCCCTGTGGCATATATGCCTTAGGTTTTCCACCACTGGCCTAAACCCTGAGCACCACAGCCTGGCCACACTGCAGAGCATAGAATATGCATATTCTTTCTCCCAAGATAGTGGGGCTAACCAGGAGCTGCAGCTCTTGGCCCCGCTGAGAGTTCTGTCAGCATCGGCTGAGAGTTCTGAATCATTACTGTGGGAATAGGAGAAGACACAACTTCAAAACTGCATTTCTACTGAACGTGTATTGCTTCCACACTACCAAAAAATCTGAGAAACTCAAACCTGAATGATCATCAGCAGGGATGCCTATATACCGGAGCACCCAGCACAGCCCATAGCCAACCTGTACCAGGTAACCACGGTACAGTGGAGGAACAGTGACACAGCCCTGGAGAACCAGAAAGGTCTGGGTCTGAGGGCCAGTTCTGCTGAGTGTATGTGTCTGAGCCCACAGGAATCACACAGTGAGGGCTGTGTTCTGACCCACTCCAGCAAGTGTCCTTTAGGTGCTTGCTGAGCTACCCTCGCCTTTTCCTGAGTGTGACCTGGAGGCCACTGATTTCCAACCACTGACTTTTACCTTTTTCTCTGTGGAGATACTCCTGTCTCTAAAGCCCTGCACCTGCCAGGGGACACTGCTAGGTATGGATGCAGAAGCTGGTTTTGCCCAAACAACTCCCTGGACCAAAGGACATTGGCATGACTTAGCTGGTGAGAGATTTCTCATTTGAGGCTGAGCAAGCCCCCTTTCCTCTCAAGACCCCCAAACATCTGTACTGGAGCACTCACCCCAGCTTAGCGAAAGGAAAGGCAATGTCAGTGGGAACAGGTGGGGGATCTAGGCTACAGTATTCTTGGCAGCTCTGGGGCCACCATCTAGATGGGACACCATGTTTCACCCTTGAGGAACTGCTTCTTGCTGAGCAGACAGAGGGACCAGCTGGGCTCACACTTGTCCTCTGGAATCCTACAGGCCATGTGCAGCACACCACTTTTTCCCAGAGGTGTGCTGCACAGCAGTGTCCAGGTGTCTAGTGGGTTTGGACTCTTGCTATCAGTCATCAATAGTCACCACATGCCTGTGCTGGGAAAGATTGCTTGGCAAGATGGACAAGTGCTCAGGAAGTACTCTGAAGGTGCAGGTGACCTTTGGAACTTCCAGGTAATGCTGCCCAGAATCTCGTTTTTTAAATCACTCTTGTTTTGATTACATAAACTGCCTGGTTTGAGAGTGGTGAAGAGGCTACTGTTTACTTTTCCTTGGACCTAGGTAGCCACTGCTTGGCCTCCGCCCTTCTCAGGCCTGGTGGAGCCTGCAGGAAGGCTGGGAGCCTTAGGCTTGTCATGGGTAGCAGAAACACTGGCTGGCAAAATTCCCACTCCACGCGTCTCCCGGGGCAGCAGCATACAGCGCATACTGTCTAGCTTTTGGTTCAGCTCTGCCATTTTTGAACTGGCAGCTTCGGCAACTGAGGTGGCTCTCTTGGGCCACTATTCTGCCTTCTGCAAATAGGAGGACATAAGCACTGCTAGCCACTTCTAGCCTGCACTTCTAATAGAGCTGACAGAACAGTGGAGGCTTGAGATTCCCAGCTGACAGAAAATGACTGCTAGGGTGTGGGTCTCAAGGCTGAGAAGGAGTCTGTGACTGACACAGCAAACCAAGGAACTTGAAGGGAATAATCAATTTTGGGGGGCAGCTCCATGAAGTTCAGCTTACCTATATGGGTGACCCTAGATGTGCTTCCAGATGTCTCTGGCCAGTAGCAGCTGAATATCACCCTAACTACTAGTCAAGGACACATGGTTTTCTATCAGACAGGGCACGGTGGCTCACGCCTGCAATCCTGGCACTGGGGAGGCTGAGGCAGGAGGGTAACCATGAGTTTGAGGCCAGCTTGGGCTACATAGAGTTCAAGGCTAGCCTGCACTATATAGCAAAATCTTGTCTCACAAAACCAAACCAAACCAAACCAAATGAAACCAAACAAAACAAAGACGAACCATAGGGGAACAAATTTCTGTCCTGCTGGACACCAGAATGTGGCTTCTGTGGAAAAGGGTCAGCAGAAGATGCAGTGCCGGGCTTGGGGAGAGAAGCACAGCTCAGGTGTTCTCCCTGTGGCTGCTTTCTGAGTCTAACCCTGGCCTAGGAAGTGAGATAGCTGAGGTGGCAGCAGGCTCCGAATTCCAAACGCTTCTAAAAATCTGGGGCACAGTCTAGCTGTTCCAATCATTGGTGCTCTTGCAAGCCTCTAAGTGGTGAGGAAAAAGGCACGGGAGCGGGTTCCCCGAAAGGTCTTTCATGGCAAAGTACAGTTTGCCTCTCTTTGCTCTCTGCCAAGGGATTTCCCAGCTCCTGCTGCTGTGCTGACTGTCCCTGGAAAAGGGCCATTTTCCACCCTCAAGGTGGTGGACCCAGAAGTGCAGCAACACTGCTGACCCAGGCTCTGTGCCCTGCCCACACGGCACCTGCGGGCGGCCGTCTGACTCTGAGGCAGCACAGCAGCCTCTGGTTGCTTCTTGCTCTGTCCTCGGGGCTATGGGCTGGAGTGAGGATGATGTTGGCAGAGGGCTCCTCGAAGAGGTCTGCTCGGGACTTCCTCTGCAACATGCGGGCAACAAACTGCCTGAAACCTACACCCTGTAAGGGTGACTCACCTTCCAGAGAAAGTGCTCTGTTCACCTAAGCAAAGCTGCTTGGAAAGTGACTAAGGCACTACCCAGCACAGGCTGTGGGGCTGGCCGGGGCCTACGTGGCCCCGAGACTGCCTCTCGCCCGCTTCAGTCTCAAGGCAAGAGCCGGCTGCCACTTTCCTTTTCCTCTGAAGCAAGCTCCACAGGAGGCTTGACTTCTGGTGATCTATTTTTTCTAAAAACTAGATTCACTTTAGAAATGACTCTTTGGCCCTCAAGACAATTTCCCCAAGAGAAAACAAAATGTTACTTAAAGGGAATGCCAGTCAGGTAGGGGCTTATATTTTTGTTTTGTATTAAGGGAGAAAAAAGAATGAGATTTTTTTTTTTCTTGTTTCAGAACTTTTGTTTGTTTATTTATTTATTTTTATGGCTGGGTCAGCCTGCCCTGAGGGCAGGGCTGGTGCAGCATGTGGTGCTGGGGATCGAACTGCGGTCCCTGCAGCCGCCTAAGCTTTCTGAACAGGTGCCTTAGACCACTGAGCCATCCTGCAGGGCCCCCGTTGTTAGATTTTTTTTTTTTTTTTTGGTGGGACCAGGGTTTGAACTCATCACCTTGCACTTGCCAGTCAGGCACTTGTGCCACGGAGCTATCTCCCTAGTCCCTTTCCTTGTTAGGTTTTAAGGGAATCTGTAAACCCTCACTGTAGACCCAGGGCCCCCAGAACTGGGAGGAGAGTTAAAGTGACAAGACCTGGTTATAAGGGAAAAGCCAGTTGAGCTTGAGGTCCTAGGTGGTGGTGGGACCCTCCTCCACAGTGTCAACACCCATGTCTGGTCCCTCGGACAGAAAATGTGTCCCGTTGCTTCGTGTTTACACAGCGCTGTCCTTTTTCTCACCAGGGAGTCCCAGAGAGCTCCGAAGGCGGCCAGTGTTCACAGGTGCCAACTCTGCCTGGGTAGGGCCTGGCCCTTTTTAGGCTTAGAGAGAGTCTGGGGAGGGCAGAATGGAGTGCAGGCTGGGAGAACTTGATGCCATAACTCTAGGCTGGAGAAATGTCCCCCTGCACAGCTTACTGAGAATAACTATCCTGAGAGGCAATCTGAGTGACATGAGTCCCTCCACAAACTGCCTCTCCTCTTGATGTCATCTTATGGAAAGCAGTGCTGGTCACCATGTGGTGATCAGCAACTACTCCTAGTGCTATCACTCCTACTGCTAGCAGCAGCCACTACATACAACACTATCTACCTCCCCTCATTACCTTTTACTTAAAACTGCCCTGTGAAGTATTTCCGATCCTACTGATGGGGATCACGCACAACACTCAGAGAAGTGAGCTGCAGGCCTCAGGGGACACAGCAGCAGACCTATTTGAGATGACAGCCTGAATCACTGCACTTTGCTCTGGACTGACCATCTTGCCTGCCTCAGTTTCTGCTTCAGGAAAATGAAAATAAGCAGACCTATCCATATGATAAGCTACTCACTGTTTGGTCTTTCATTAATTAACAATACCCATAATTATCAATATTAATAAATAATTATTACAATTAACCCATAAAACTACTTCCCTGGTTAAGTTCAAAACTGACAAGTTTTTAAGATCCCCCTCACCCCCTTCCCAAGCACATTAGTGGAAAAATCAGTAAACTAGACGCCAAGAAAAGAGGATTTAGCCGGGCGTGGTGGCGCACGCCTGTAATCCCAGCACTCGGGAGGCTGAGGCAGGAGGATCGCTGTGAGTTCGAGACCAGCCTGGGCTACAAAAGTTAGCTCAAGGCCAGCCTGAACTGCACAGTGAGACCCTGTCTCAAAAAGACAAAAAAAAAAAAAAAAAAAAGAAAAGAGGATTTAGATTCCAGGCACACCACTAATTTCTTAAGTAATTTTGTTTATTTCTCTTCCATAGGCTTCATTTTCTGATCTCTGCCCTTGTCTTTATATAAGGACTAAGAAAATTCAAAGGATGCTGTGAAATTATTCCTAACTCAAAGTTTTAAAGGATTTACATCAGGGAGCTGAAGGAATAAAGAATGTAAAACAGCAAGGAAGGAAAAAGACTTTCTAAAAACAAAGCAGCAGAATATACAAGGCACTGGGGAACACACTTTTTGCACTGCCACTCAGGTAGAAAAACAGGCCTAGAGCGAAGGGCCACATCCCTCAACCCTGCTGTCCCCAGTCTGCAGCTCCCGACAGCATAAGAGGTAGCTTCAAAGGCTCACCCTTCCCTGGAGCTAGCTCAGCCACCGTTCTTTTCCCTTCCTCAGTCTGCAGGGTGGACTTAATCCTGAGGGCTCCCCGAATTTACTCCCCAGCGGTCCTGCCCCCTTCCATTTCACATGGGTGCCATCAAAGTGCTCACAATGTTCAGATGTTTCCAGTTTAACTGAAATACTAAAATGGGGCAAACAGGAAGCATCAGACACAACTGCGGTAGTGACTTATTAATCATGAAAGCAAAATTTTAGTTGCATTTTAACCTTTTGCCAGGAAAAAAAAAAAGAACAGCTTTGAGAGGACATATACCATTGGTTGAAATATGCTGCCTGTGTGAGTAACAAACTGCCTTTGGCTTTTTACTTAGGACAAAATTTGGTTTTAAGACACCTATCAAAGAGACTAGTCAGTCCTCCTCACAAGGCAGACAGCCTGTCAGTAAAGCCCACATGTTAGCTTCAGAAACAGGAAAAACAAAGAAACCAAAGTGCCTTTACTGGCCAACGACCATATGCTTTTCTCAGGGACCAATGCAGCTGCACCCTAGGCAAGCTTTCATCTCCTCTACTCCTCCACTGCTGCTTCTAGCCCAGCAGAACCCTGTCACAAAGGACGGCTGGCAGTTCCCTGGGCTGCACACCCAGGCAGGGTGAGCTCTCTTCTCAGTATTAAGTGATATACAAACACTACAAGCAGATCACAAAGGAGCCAGTGTTCATCAGGAGAACCAAAATGAGGAACCAACCCCCATCTGGCGAAGTGAAACGGCGAACCAGACATTTTTGTTTAATAGATGAAGCCTCCTTGGCAGGGTCTCTCAGGGAGTCCCTCCCACAAACCCTAACAGACAACAGCAGAGGCAAAATCCCCCTTCAGAACTGCACCTTACAATCCGAAAACAATCAAAAGATGATCTACAGCTTGGCAGTTATGGCAGTCTGATTTCACAACCTGCTGGTACCTACTTCTGAATATATGTACCTGAGCATAAAGCCAGACACTCACTTTTCTTTTGAGATCTTCTGAGAAGCTCATCACCCTTCCTTATAATTGAGGATATTTTAAAGGTGTTTGAAAAATTCATAAGTCTGGCATCATTCCAAAGGAAAGAACTTGGACATCACTTAAAAACACCAAGAGAAAATCCAAACATTCTAAGCAAGACAAGTACCTTCAAAGATGCTTCCACAGTTCAAACACTCCCTCTCCTGTCTCCAGCTGACAGGTTCTGTGGTCCTGGTTAGAGGCTCAGGGACCAAGCCCCTCTGTCCTAGCAGGGCGTTGCCAGCCTCCCGGTCCATACAGTGCCCACTTCCCCGGCGCACACTAAGGTCACAGGGATGAAGACACCAGGTTAAGACACCACTCATGTGCAGACACCGGTGCCCTCTGATCTTCCAGGAAGCCCGTGTTTCTAGGTACAGGTTTTCAAGTTCCCTTTGAATAAACTGTGGCCTGCTATCTCGAGTAGCACGGTCCGCACTTCGTTTCACCCATTTCAGTGGCACCCTTCACGTGATTAATGCTTACTATCTCGGGTCAATAAAAATTACACTGTCATCAGCACCAGTAACTTCTGTAGTTTTTGTCAACCTTTTCCTCCCCACACTCATGCTCAGAACCCTTAGAACCGCGAACATTTCCACCCAAATCCAAAGGCTTTTCCTGAAGTAACTGAGCAGCAGGGAGGGAATCTCGGGCTGCCTAACTGGCCAGGGCCACCAAAGCAATAGAGTGGGGTGTCACCAGCCGAGGCCACAGTCCCGCGTGTGTTGGGCGCGCGGTGGGCGGGGAGGGGGGAAGCGGAGGCAGCTGCTTAGCCCCGCCGCGGGTCCATGGCGCCCCCAAGCGACTAGACCAGGCCGGACCGAGTGGGCCCGCGAGGGGGCGTGCGGACACCGGAGCAGGCCCGCGAAGAGCCGGACCCACACATGAGGCGGCCAGGCCGCAGCCCGGCCCTGCTCTGAGCGTGACCCAGCCCCACCGCCCCTCAGCGCACAGCTGCGGGCCCCCGATCGCTCAGTCACCTACCGGCCGAGCGCCGACTCAGCAACCGCGCGTCTGCGCCCCACCAGCTAAGTCCCGCCGCCGCCGCCGACCGGGTCGCTCCGAGCCAGGTCGCCCCGCCCCGCTAGCCACGCCTCCCCCCGCGGCGGCGACTTTGCCTGGTTTTGCTCCTCCTTCTTCGGGACGGTGCCGCCACCTTGACCCGCCTACCCTTCCAAAGTAGCCAATGAAACTGCCCTATTCTTTCTTCCTGCGGGCCCCTCCCTAGCAACGATTGGCTAAGGAGGCCTGGTTTACAAAAATGGGCACTATTTCCGGGCACGATTTGTGGAGGAGGTTACAGGGCAGGCCGATTGACGGGAGGCGGAGGCGGCGCGGTCAGGCACATGCGCACTGGGCCCCTGGCGCTCTTGACCGGTCGCATTCTTGCTATTACGGGAAGGGAGGGAGACATGTGCGCATGCGTGAACACACCCTGCTCCAACTCCAGTTACCTTGGAGATGACAGGGCGCTCTCCATGTAGTCACCGTGCAGCTTACTCTGACACTAGGGCGAGGACAGTGGAGTTAGGGGTGCTGTTCCCAGGCTAGGATGTAGCTCAGCACCTGCCTGGCCAAAAGAAAAAAAAAAAAAAAAAGTGGTGGTACGGGGAGGCTGTTATCGACCACCACAGAGGCAGAGCACGCCTGGGAATACACGCCACTGTCACCGTGCTCCTTCCTGAGTGGGACAGGGAAGGGGGGCAAGGCGGAGCGCATTCTAACTTTTGCGGAGGTATTTTCTAGCGTTTCTGAGCTTGTGCTTCATTTGCTATAAACATTCCTGACACCAAAAGAAGAACAAAATATCCAAACCTCATTTTTTTAAAGTTTCCAAAATAAGGGATGAGTTTCTGTCCTGTCTTGCTGATTCCATAAGGGATCCCAGTAGGTGGGGATGGGTGAGTCTCCAGAGAGTCTGCTCAGGACCCCCCTTCCCAGCACCTCACTCTCGAGGTCAGTACCCGAGGAGTAGAGTCCTGCTGGCGCTGCGGGAGCCGGTTCATTTAGGCAGGCGTGAGAAGTGCACAACCTGAGAGCCTTGTGTCTCACCTAGACTACAAATCCAGCTTGCTCAGCTGGCCCAATGTAATTGACTTTTTTTCTTTTTTCCAGATAAGGGCTTTGCTATGTAGACCAGGTTGGCTTTGAATTTACTGTGTAGCCCTGGCAGGTCTGGAACCTGTGATCCTCCTGTCTCAGCCTACTGAGTACTGGGATGACAGGCGCACACCACCTTGCCCTATATGGCCCAAGGTTGTGGTTCTTTTTTTTTTTTTTTTTCCTTCTTAATTTAAATGTGAATGCCTTAATGAGGAGCCTTCTCATAGCCCTAATTCCTGCTGTCTTATTTCCAGTCAACCTTGTTTCTTCTCTCCCCATACCATAGAGCTTGTGTTTCAGAGCTAAGAAGCCTCTGGGCACATCCTGGCAGCCCGTGGCCTGCTTGGGAGACAGTGGGCAAGAAGCAGGCGGGGACCCCAGAGTTGGTTCACCCCAGGCAGAGCTGAGCCAGCTCTGCAGGCTGGGATCAGGTCTTGGGTTCATGTTTGCCCTCCCAACCACCCTCTTGCCTCTGGGCACACCACTTCTCAGGAAAGCCAAGGTGTGGGCCAGAGGCTGCGCATGCTCCCTGGTGCTCTTGGCCTGCTTTTTCCTCATTCCTTCTGTAGTCCTGTGTCCTGAGCTTTCCCGACACTCCTCTAGTCCCTGCGCCCCTTCAGGACCACCCACCTTTACACCTACGCAAGGCTAGCACCAATGTGCACAGTGGCAGAGGAAGTGGACCCAGTGCTGCAGCTCTGGCCAAGAGGCAGGGAGGAGCAGGCTACAACATGGGCAAGGGGAACAGCGCGGATAAGCAGGGTTCTTGGTTTTAGCATTCTTCTTCCTTAGGCCTCTGAGATGAGAAAAGGTCCAAGTTCCATTCGCCATGCAAGGGAGCTTTGTGGTGCTTCTGAGCCTTGGAAAGCTCACTGATTCCATCAGGGAATCCATGGCAGGATTGCTTTGGGGCAAGCTCACTTCTTTCTGGTCCAAATTGCCGTAGCCTAGGAAGACTTCTAGTCCTGACTCACTTGGGTAGCCTCAGCTCCGATTTAAATGAAATAATTGACATTTACAGAGTGACTCACACCTGGAGAGGGTGAGCTAAGTTCTCAGTACTCACAGGGTTTCACATCCTATCTGCTTTAAGTCTGGAAAAAGGAGGGGAAGACTGCCAGTCCAAAAGAATAGAAGCTTCTGTTTTTACAGAACTCCAGAAAGTAAGCCAGACACCTACCTATTCAGTGTTTGGAGCCTATAACCTCAGTGGATATTCACTGTGCCCCAGGGTGCCTCAGCCTAGCACTATTGACATTTTGGGTTAGAGAATTCATTGTTATAGTGGAACTTCCTGTGCTTTGTACAGTGTTTAAGAACATTTCTGGCTTCAGTCCACCAGATACCAGTGGCATCCCCACCCACCCCACATCAAGGCAAAACATGTCTCCAGACATTGACAGATGTCCCCACAGGGTGACACTGAACCCAGGTGAGAACTGCAGTCTGACTCCCTACAGTAGTAACCGTAGTATCATCCCACCCCTAGGCAAACAAACCGAGGCATAAGTAGAAGTGGCTTGCCCAGCGTTGTGACTTTGTGGGCCAGGGAGAGAGCTCCATGGCACAAGCGCCTGCCTGGCAAGTGCAAGGGCATGAGTTCGAACCCCGGTCCTGCCAAAACAAAGTTGTGACTTTGCTATAAGCGAAAGCCCAGGGTTCAAAGCAGGGCTGCACCCTGAGTGCCTTTTGCAGTGCACATAGGACCTGAAAAGAGCCTGACCCATGGTTCCACAGGAGGGTGATGAAGACCGAGTAGGTTTTGCACAGGGTGCTGCCCTGGCATCGTTTGTCCTTTTCTGTTTGTTTTGGGTAAAGGAGGTTATGTTCTGGCTGTTATTGGCTTAGCCAACTGGCCTGTGATGTGCAGCTGTGTCCAGTGAGAAAGTGGCCAGTAACTTATCTGAGGGTCTTGGGGCCCACATTCCTGTGAGACCCTGTGCTTAGGCAGAGCACAGGTATGGGATAGGGGTGGGGACACCCCCAGAAGAGAGGTCAGCGCTGCTCTCCTGTGACTGCCATTATCCAGCTGTCTGCAGGAGGGCCAAGGAAGACGGGCGGGGATAGGTGGACAGAGGAGGGCGTGGTGTGGTGGGCTGTCTTCCTGTTCTGCAGGAATAGCTCATGCTAGGAGCTAGAAGTTGGTCAGATGAGAGTATTTGTACCATGGAACTTGGACAACTCTTCCCACCAGGGAAGCTCACAGCCTGCACTGGCTAGTAACATTTGCAGCCCACCACTGCCAGCCAGCCCGGGCCCCTACCCGCCTCCGTCTCTCTCACCCACTCTGAAGGGGGAGGAGGGGGGAGGACACAGTGGTGCGGGGAGGAGGAAAGGAACGGTTGGCTTGGCAGAGGTGGGGCCTGGGGCCCTGGGGGCAGATGGCCCGTCCACCGCTGGGATGGGACAGACCTTGCTGAGACCCCGTTGCAGACCTCTGAGGGAGCCCGGGCTTCACGCAGGTTTCTCACCTCCTGATTGGCTTTCCCCTCCTAGGGCACTTACCTCAGCCAGCATCCTTTGCCTATGATCCTTAACTCTCTGGAGGATTTAATTCCCCTGAGAGAGTATTTCCATCACATTGTCGCAGTACCTTCTGCCCTGCAATATGTTCTGCCTTTAGTTTTTGTTGTTGCTGTTGATGTCCAGACAGGGCCTCACTTTAGAGTGTAGGCTAGCCTCTAACTCACTGTGTAGCCCAGAGTGCTCGCACACTTGTGAAGGTGCATCTCAGCCTCCCGTCTGCAGGGGTCACAGCTGTGGGCTGTTGTCCCTGACTCTGTCCGTTCCTCCTCTTGTCTCTTTTCCACGTAACAAAAGTGGCTCTAGAGGGCACAGAACCTCCAGTGCACAGCCAGCCTCCTGTAGGGCAAGTGGGCTGGCCTGGGCCTGACCCCGCAGGCAGGGATTCAGGGGGTACATCCCAGCAGGGCAACAGAAGCCCTCTGATATTTCAAACAGAGCAGCATGTAGATGGCCAGGTGTGCACAGATGTGGCTCACCACTGGTGGGCACCTGGGCCCTGTGGCCTGGGGAGGAGCTGGGGGCATGGAGTCGGCCGCCCCCCCCCCCCCCCGGCCTATCTTAGCTTCACACCCAGAGCCAGGAAAATCCCAGGCTTTTTCTTCTTCCCCTCCCATTCCTGCCAAAGCATGGCATGGGCAGAGTGCATGGGAAGGCACAGCTCAGCACCAGGATGGGGACAGGGCATCCCTGGAGTGGAGACACCCAGGGAGGGCATCCTGGGAGACTGGAAACCTGTGGCCTAGGCTATTCCACAGGGGAGTAACCCCAGCCATGGTGACACAGGCTCTTGAGATGCAGTGCTGTCTGCTCTCTCTCTCTCTCTCTCTCTTGCCTTTTTGAGGCAGGGTCTCTCTGTGCAGTTCAGGCTGGCCTTGGGCTCACTTTTGTGGCCCAGGCTGGTCTTGAACTCGCACCGATCCTCCTGCCTCAGCCTCCCGAGTGCTGGGGTTACAGGCTGTCTGCTCTCTTTGATCCCCGAGTTTCAGTTCTGAGTCCATCGCATCTCTGCACTCTTGGTTTGGAGCTCTGGTGCACTCCTGGCTCCACTGAGTTATTCCACAAACAAAATGAGCACCTGCTGTGTGCCAGGCATTGCTAGGCCCTAGTGGGACAGGCGAGTGAGCCTGAGGCCAGCCCTCCTCAGGGAGGCAGACAGAGCTACAGGGTAGCATGGGCTGAGGGCTCCTGGGAGAGGTCCTGGGGTGGGCACTCCTGGAAGAGGTGACACACGTGCTGGTGGCTGCCAGCACACAGCAGTGAGCCGGTGAAGGAGGCAAAAAGCATTCTGGCTAAGGAATCACACGTCCAAGGGCAAGACACAGGGATGGGCATGGTTTGCAAGCCCGCAGGGAGGTACGCGCCTGTGCTCCCCGCTGCTTGGGAGGCTGAAGTGGGAGAATCACAAGTTTGAGGTCGGACAGCAAGACTTTGTCCCAGAACGGAAAAAGAAAAACAAGCAACAAAACGCCTCAAAACACAAGACCCCCAAGCCCAGAGGGCTGGCTGAAGCTCCTGGGAGTGCTGTCCGCGCAGTGACGATGACGGTGATAACCGGGGAACCGGCATGGGCGCAAGGGCCTGCGGGGGCCCCACAGCGCCTCTGCTGTGCATCAGCTTCTGCTCTTCCTGTCCCCTCTGCAATGACCGGAGCTGGCAGGCCCGGCCAGCTGAGGAATCGGTTTGAGAACTGCTCTGCAGGGGGCTGGGGAGACTGCTCCCCTGCACAGGTGCCTGCCTGGCAAGTGCAAGGTTGTGAGTTCAATCCCCAGTCCTGGGAAAAAAAGAAAAAAGAAAAAAGAAAAAGAAAACCGCTCTGCCGATCAAGAACTTGCTGTGGCTCCTTACTGCCAGCCACTTCAGGAAACTGTTCTTTTTATTTAAAAAAATTCTTATTTTATTTTTATATATTATGGCCAGCTCAGCCCGCCCTAGGGGTGGGGGCTGGCACAGCATGTGGGGCCGGGGATCGAATCACAGTCCCTGTGGTTGCCTAAGCTTGCCTAAGCAGGCACTTTGGACCACTGAGCCATCTCGCCAGCTCCTGGGAAACTGCTCTTAATGGCCTCCCAGGTGCTGTCCTAGTATCTAATGTCCCCGCTGTACCCCCAGATAGGACCTATGCTCATCTTTGACTCTGGTCAAACTGTGAGCAACGCGGCAACAGCTCTTCCCACTCTCCCAGTGTAAGCCAACTCCCAAGGGAGGAAAGCTGCGCTTGAAAATAACAGCTGCTCGCAGGACACCTGTCTGGTCTCTCCTTTATGGTCAGAACTGCGTTTTTCATAGTGGCGACTTGCTTGATTTCAAATGTGCTCCCAGCTCCTTGCAGCTTGGCCAACTATAAGACCCAGGTTGGCCAGTGAGCTAAATGGACAAGGGACAGGGGCTGGGAAGACAGCTCAGTGGAACAAGCGTTTGCCTGGCAAGCACAGGGTCCTGAGTTCAATCCCTGGTTCTACTAACTAACTAACTAACTAACTAACTGGACAAGGGTGCCGCTGGGTCTGTCCCAAGAGGCCGTGCAGTTGTCGTATGCCGTTCCCTTGCTCTGTGCTATTCCTGTCTGCCACGCGGACCCAGCATGGTGAGGGATCTGACCGCCATCCTGACAGAGATGGCACCCCTGCCTCCCCACCCAGCCACACTCAGTGTTGGATAATGATAACACTTTGCGAGGAAAACAACACACATAATTTATAGGACTACTTGATAATAGTCACCATCTTCCCCTCTGGGGCCAGAAAGTGATGCTCAAGGTGAGGACCAGAGCTTCTCCAGAGGAAACGAGCCATTTCCAGTGACGACAAGGTCCTGAGCTCTTCCTGCGATGAGGACAGCCACGTCCACATCTGGTAGCCAGCGCGACAGGTCCTCCAGGAGAGCCAACAGCCCCTAACATCTTCTCCTCTCCCTCTCTAGCTCTCCTTTTTATTTTGTTGGCCCTGATCTTCAGGTGGGCCTTCCATAGCCGGCACCGCACGGTTTCAGCTGAGCTGCGTGTTACAAGTTGCCTACAGCTGTCAACCCGCCACACTCTGTGACTCACAGCGCTGTCAGCCCTGCTGCTGACAGCAGCTGCTTCTCCCTGCATGGCCCCAAGCCTCATCCTAGGGCAACTGTCACCACTTCTCAAGCCTTGTTCTAGGCAGGCAGCCCCAACTGCCTCACTGACAGCCCCCATCACCACAAAAGACCCCAGGAGGAGCCAGGCTCCATAGCACAGCAGTTTCTCTGGTTTATTTTCTGAAGCCACACTGTCCTGCAGAGCTCCGACCTCTCCTGCTTTCCCCTTCTTCCTAACACCTGAGATGGCAGAGCCTGGAGTCCCTGCTAGACAAATGGGCCCAACATACAATCAAAGTCGTCCACTCCATGAGGACCATCAGCTGTCAGCTTCTGGGGACTTCCATCCCTAGACACTACTAGAAAGCTGGGGGGACTGAGCTGAAAGTACCCCTGAACTGAAATGCACTGTGGAGAAGCGTGAAAGCATCTCTAGTGACTGCTGTTTAGGGTTGGGCAGTGTGGGCCTGGAAAGAGAGCCAGGTCTGTACTCCCTTGCTGCAAGCACAGCCTGCTTCACCTAAAGGCATGGGCCCACAAATGCAGAGCACGATGCTTTGGGTGGGGCAGCACCAAGCATGTCAGGGAGGGACCCGGACTCCTGTGAACTGGTAAGTGGCTGATTTGCTCACGTGAGGTAAAGGGAAAGCCCAGGAATTAGAGTGAGAGCCTGCTGTGGCGATAGCAGGCTTCACAGTCGGCCTGGGCTATAGTCTTCCCAGGAGCTACAGCCCGTAGTGTGGCCAGCAGTGCCGGGGCTCCGAGTCTCATCGATCTCACGTGAGCCAGTTCTCTCTCCAGGTGCCTGTTCCAGTGTAGCTGACGTGTGTGCTCTGTATTCATTCTGAAACAGTGTATTCTTCCTTCTTCCTGTGTCTGGCCTCAGGGTTCCTTCTTTTGTGTCCTTTCCTTCCAGGCCTGGGGATTGAACCCATGACCTCACACATGCTAGGTAAGTGCTCCTGCCCTCTGAGCTACATCCTCAGTCCAATCTGTTTTATTCTGAGACAGGATCTTGACACATTGTCCAGGCTGGCCTTGAACTCACGATCTTCCTGCCTCAATCTCCCATGTAGCTGAGACTACAGGCACATGGCCGCTAGGTTTTCCTCATTTGAACCAACCATTCTTAGCCATTTCTGTTTTTTCTAGACATATTTAATATTTCTATAAACCCATACACCCCTATAGCCTCTTCTTTTGTTTTATTTTTTGAGACAGGGATCGATATGCAGTTCAGGCTGGTCTTGAACTCACTATGTAGTCTAGGCTGTACTTGAATTCACACTGATCCTCCTGCCTCAGCCTCCCAATCAGTTTATCCATGGAGTAAGCAAAGGTTCACTGTGCAGCCATGTGTACGGTGTGGGTTGGCTCTAGGCAACAGCAGAGCCTGGATCATGGAGTCTTGTCCCTGGGGGAGACACCGCAGAGCACATTCCCAGCAGTGGTTGACTCTCTGTTTCAATTCTTCAAGTCAAGGAGAAAATCTCACTTGGAAGATGAGAAGGTTCACTTTGGTGCCATTTGTCTGTGATACTTGCTAGTTGCTTGCATGGTAAGGCTGGAGACTGCAGAGCCGCGCCAGAGCTTGGTAACAGCGGTGGGTTATTATTGAATCCCTACCCTGGGTTCTGGGAATTGAACATGAGGAGCTCTGAGCTATGACCCTTAAAAGCATTTTATTCTTGAGACAGCGTCCTGCTGTCTGCACAGGGTGGCCTTGAATTCCCGACCCTTCCCTCTCTGCCTCCAGAGATCACGGACACATGCCCCTCCACTGTGCTATAACTGGATTTATTTTTACACAGCAAGTAGCACTGATTTTCTGTCTCCAAGGTACTAAGACTCCTTTAAAGTATGAAGATTCCTTTTGAAATACTTGTTATCAGAAGAAGGCGAGACAACTGAGAGGAAAACATGAAGGGAAAAGCCCAGGCGGAAGTCACATGCGACGTGTCGATGAGTGCGCGCAGAGAGTCCGTAAATCAGACAGGGAGAGGCCGGGAGGCGCGGTGCCCGCCCACGTGGGACCCTTGGGGGTGGTTCTGTTTCCATCTCTCCCTGGGCAGCAGCTTTGCTTGTCTTTGTTATCACTCATTTCACGAAAGCCTTTCGTCTTGTTTAATATTTAATAAACTATTGTCAATCTGCATTCTTTTTGAAAATCTCTTTAGCTGGGTATGGTAGGATGGATGTGATCCTGGTACTACGGAGGCTAAGATAGGAGGATCACATATTCAGGGCCAGCTTGGGCAGCCTAGAGACTCAGTAAGACCCTGACTCAAAATAAGTTATGCAAAAGGAGCTTGGCATTGGCTCACTGTGCAGGCCTGGGCCCCACCCTACGGACCCCTCACTTTGTCCTTCTGGGCTCTGGAGGTGTTTCTGCCCGTTTCCTGGACTCTGGCAGAGGCTCTCCATTGATTCCCTCAACACAGTGTGGTCAAACAGCCTTCAAAGAGAGCTAAAGGCCAGCAGGCCACAGTGGGTCACACTCACCCACAACTTGTTAGCTAACAACACAAACAATTAGCTTGGTGGCTGGAAATGCGAAAGAGGGCTCCTCACAGCCAGGCACTCTCTTGGCTGGGCCTGTAGCCTGGCAGTCAGGGCTCTGGGGCTCAGGTCACAGGAAGCGGCATGGAGGGGGTCAGCAGCCCACAAGTCCTGAGCCCTGCAACTCTGAGTAAATATGCTAGCAAACAGGCCCCCCCCACCCCCCGAAAGTGTGTCCTAAGTGCTGATTTGCTGACCCTTGGCTCTTGAAGTTTTGTGAGGATTTGAGGAGCTTGTGTTTATGCAGAGTATATACCTAGTGCAGTGGTAGTAAATGCCGAGCCCTTAGCCCTCTGTGGGGAAGCCCTGATTTGCAGCATTTGCCAACGTCCCCGACGTAAATACTTCCACTATGGCCATGTTTCAACCCCATGTCACTGCATGCTAAGAAGGCAATATGCACAGATTTCCCAAGCCAGTGAAATTATTACTGTCATGGCATTTGTTCATTTATTTTTTATGTAGCACTGAAGACTGACCCCATGTCATTTGCACAGGGCTCTGCTGGTAGCCCATCTTTACAATTTTCAGTCTGGGTCCTGCAAGTTGTGAAATTTCCCAGGCTTGGCTTGAATTTGGGATCCTCTTGGCTCAGCTTTTCAGAGTGCTGGGTTTACCACTAAGCCTGGAGCAAAGGAGTGCCAACTGACTATAGCAATGCTGTTGAAATGTTGATTAATATTTAAGATATTGAATTAAGCTCAAGGCCAGCCTGAACTGCATAGTGAGATCCTGTCTCAAAAAGACAAAAAACAGGGGCCCTGCAGTGGTCTAAAGCGCCTGCTTAGGAAAGCTTGGGCAGCTACAGGGACCGCAGTTTGATCCCTGGAACCACATGCTGTGCCAGCCCTGCCCGTAAGGCAGGCTGAGCTGGCTATAAAAATAAATAAGTAAACAAACAAACAAACAAAAGTTCTGAAACAAGAAAAAAAATTAAATTAGATTTTAAAAAATTAAAAAAGACAAAAAACAAAAACAAAAAACTGAAATTAAAATTGAGGCATATTTAAAGTATGAATTTATCAAAATACCAGTAATAAATCTATTTCATGCTAACAACATTCCTTTTGAAAATACTCTATTTTGAAAAATAAACATAATACAAAACGACATTGTTCAGTGTTCTTTTAAGTCCTTCTAATAGCTAGCTTCATCAGGACAGCTGGCTCCACATGGCTGCTGTGAGTCACGTGGTCTCTGGAGGCCTTCGACGAATAGCAGACAAAGCAAATGGACAGTCGTCACATAATGGCTGCATTCCAGTCCTGTGGTAGGTTGTTCAGTGAATTGGTTGCTACACAAAGAGTTGTCCACAGTAGGCGCATTGCGATGTTCAGAACAAAGAGGCGGTCAAAGGGAGCTCCAGCTGGATGGCGCTGCTCGACTTGCAGAGCCCTTACACACAGGGCTGTGATGCCTGACTGGGCAGAAGCCACGGCTCCGTGAGCCGTACGGTCAGCGGGCACACAGTGCTGAGCTGTACACGGAGCCACTGAGAGGCTGCACCGCTGTGCACCTGCGGGGCTTCCGTACAGCCTTGCTGTGCACATAGCTTTGAATTCGGGGCCAGTGCAAGGGTCCTGGAGGGTCTAGGGGTTGCAGGAGTATACTCAGCGAGGAGTATACTCGGTTTTCCCCTGTAGCCCAGGTAGGTTGCTTCTGGTCCCATTTTACAGGCAAGGAAGCTGAAGCATGTGACAGCTAAGTAATTCACTCAGTGCACTTAGCTGGAAAGCAGGGTTCAAGGACTCAAGCGCAGTCAGTCGGCACGGGCGAGGTGTGGAGCTGGTTCCTGCAGATGACTCAGTGTCCTAGGAAAAGGGTCCCTCATGGTGTCACCCTCTGACCGTCCCACTGTCCCTGTCCCAGGCTGGGCTGGTCCCCAGTCTTCCTGATGGGCCCTTGTCTGCCCTGCTGGTGTTTTCTCTTTTCTGCCCATCGAGCCCTCTATTGTGTCCTGTTGGACCTCTACGTCGCTTGTCGCACCTGTGGGGTTTGAAACGGCTGCTGAGAAATCTCAGGTGGGCCGGTGCAGTGGCTCACACCGGTGGTCCCAGCTACCCAGCAGGCAGAGGCAGGAGAAGAGCAAGTTCAAGGGAGCTTGGTTAAGCCCACCTCAAGATAAAAGGGGTTAGCTGCGCAGCCCAGCGTTGCAGTACCACCTAGCACACGAGAGTTTTGTTCCTAGTACCACAAAGAGTGCTTGCTGGAGCTACTGAAACAAGGTGGGTCACAGTGTACCGTGCTAGGGCTATTTTCTGTGGTTCCAGGGAGGGAAGGAGGACAAAGCTGGGGAGAAAAGGCAGAGTGGCCTGTTCCCAGGCCGCACTTACACGTGCTTGTGCAAGCCTGTTGGACCGTCATTCCGGGACAACCTACAGGCTGTGTCTCCAGAGCTCCTTGAAGACGCCATCTGTGGGTCTGGAGCTGCCCCTTCCCGTGGTCCCTGGGCTCTAGGACAGTTCAGAAGCCCCGGGCAGCCCTTTGCCTTCCTAGAACTCCGGTGGCTGCAGGAGGTGGCGTGGCATGGCATCGGTTCCTTTCCCTTCCTTCTTCGTTGAGTGACATCAGTTACTAGCAGTCCCTCATTCCCCACTTTTCTGATGGTTTAGCTTCGTTGTTTTGCCCCCATATGGACAGGGGAGGAGAGCACCACACTCCAGCTGGCGCCAGCTCCACTCCAGCTGAGTTCTGGAGGCCGGGAGGGCAGGTGGGGGCAGTGAGCAGGCTGTGACCACGCAGCTTCCTCTTTTGCTGCCAGCGGGTCCTTTCCAGCAGTGACCTTCTAGGATTCTCAGAAGGCCAGAAGGAGAAGTGCAACTGGGCGAGGAGGGAGCAGTGCAGAGCACTGGGGACCGCGGGGAAGGGCAGGGGCTGGATTCCGCACCCAAGACCTTTAGGGAGCAGGAAGCCGCTGGGCAGGCCCAAGAGCCACTCTGCGAGTCCTGGAGTCCTGCCCTGTGGATGGCTTCCTGGGCAGGCAGCCAGGCCATGTGACTCATAGGAGGCGAGAGCAGGAAGCCGGTGGTGGCTGGCCACAAGCTCCTGGGGTCTGCCAGGTCCCGGGCTGGCTCTAAGTCTCCTGGGCTGTAGCTCACCTCGTGAGTGGGTCGCTGCCAGCTGTGTCTGTCATTTGGGACTGGAGCTGGCCACTAAGCCAGCACTGTCACCTGCTCAGGGCCATCCTGAAGCACTGTCACTATCAAAGAAGGAGCAGCGGGGAAGTCCAAACCGTCACCTTGGAAGGCACCATTTCAGGAGAGTGAGGCGGGAAGCTCAGCAGGGTTAACTCCTTGGGGGGCCAGTGTGTTCCTGAGGCTGCAGATAAATGCAGAGTCCTTCTCTGCTGCTGGTGTCAGACACAAAAGCCAAGAACTGCTTGGTGTTGCCGGTCAGGCACACACCCATCCCCTTCTCTCTCCCTGGCTGCACTCACCACCCCTGGCCTACACAGAGTCTCGACTTTGTCCCACAAGCGAGCAAATGAAACCAAGAATCCACAGAGTCAAAGTTCAGGAACTGCAGACACGGGTGGGGTGTCATCTGGAGGAGGCCAGATACCTGGGAGCCAAAGCAGAGGCGGACTTTACTAAAAGGTGCTGGAGAAGCTGACCTTGCACATAAAGAAGATTAAAATTAGACCCACATCGTTCACCAGGCACTAAAGTAAAATCAAAATGGATCAAACATCTAAATATTAAAACAGGAACACTAAATCTGCTGGAAGATACAATAGGTAGAACTCGTGTGTGTGTGTGTGTGTGTGTGTGTGTGCAGGGTCTTATTACGCAGCTCAGATTTGTAGTGATCCTCCTGTTTTCTGCCTCTCTAGTGCCAGGATTACAGGCGTGTGCCACTAGACCTGGACTCCATTGCTGGCTCAGTGCACCCAGGGGCAGGGCCAGCATGGCGTGCTGGGTCAAGGGTTGAACCCCGGCCCCTGCACTTACCTAAGCAACTGCTTACTGTGCTGAGCTATCTCGCAGGCCCTAGAGCACTGGTGTAGGCAAAGGTCTATGAACAAAACCCCGATTGCCCAGGAAATGTTACAAAGAACCAACAACTGGGATCTCATCTTATTAAAGAGCTTATTATTATTATTATTATTATTTTTTTTTTTGCGGGACTGGGGTTCGAACTCATGACCTTGCACTTGCCAAGCAGGGACTTGTGCCACAGAGCTATCTCCCCAGCTCCACTACTATTATTATTGCCAGCTCAGCCTGCCCTGGGGGTGGGACTGGTGCAGCATGTGGTGCCGGGGATTGAACCGCGGTCCCTGTGGTTGCCTAAGCTTGCCTAAGCGGGCGCTTCAGACTGTTGAACCATCTTGCCAGCCCTAAGGAGCTTTTTCATAACAAGAGAATGTAGTGACAACTCACAGTGTGGGAAGATTTTGCCAGCTGATCCTCAGACAAAGGACTAACATAAAAAACACCTAAAGGTCTCAGAAAGGGGCTGTGGAGATAGCTCTGTGGCACAAGTGCCTGCCTGGCAAGCGCAAGGTCGTGAGTTCTAACCCTAGTCCTGCAAAAAAAAAAAAAAAAAAAAAAATCAAAAAAATAAAAACTTCCAAATTTAAAGACCCAGTTCAAACATGTGCATCTAAAATGGATAGACATTGAACCATAAATAAATATATGAAAAAGTGTACATCATTTATCATTTTATTTTTTAAATATTTTATTTATTTATTTTTTCTTGTTTCAGAACCTTTGTTTGTTTATTCTCTTTTTTTTTTTTTTTTTAATGGTCGGCTCAGCCTGCCCTGAGGGCAGGGCTGGCGCAGCATGTGGTGCCTGGGATCGAACTGTGGTCCCTGAAGCCGCCCAAGCTTTCCCAAGCAGGCGCTTTAGACCACTGAGCCATCCCGCCGGGCCCCATCATTTATCATTTTATTTGTTCATTTTGTTTTTTGGCAGGACTGTGGTTCGAACTCCCTCCCTCTCACCCTTCTCTCCCTCCCTCCCTCCCTCCTTCCTCCCTCC
>PVJA010004504.1:0-85720 GCA_004027025.1 Myocastor coypus
GCACCACTGACAGTGACACTTCTGATTTCTTCCCCACTCTCAGGCCTATTCCATTTTCTCATAATATTTTAATATAAATACAGCCTCCTTTTCTCAACAAAACATCGACAGAAACTCAAAGTAATCCCTGTTCAGAAAGAAAGGGTCTCCCACCCCTCGTGCTCATGGCCTCTGCCTCCAGATAGCTGTGCTGCTGGCAGCTCCAGACTTTGCTGCAGCTCCCGTGGCCCCACGTTGGGAGTTCGGGGCTACTCTGTCTGTAGGCCTTTGAGGAGCAGGATCCAAGGCTGCCGTGCGCTGAAAATGATCTCCTCCACACATCAGCCCCCACCTGTGCTCCAAGCGGCAGCCTGAGCACTTAAATCTCTTAGGATGAGAACTTGGGGGGTGCCCAGGAGCCGAAGCAGCCTTTTCCTACATTGTAAACCTTTCCTCGGGGAGCTCAAACTCAGTCTCAGGACATCTGGTCCTGTTTCTGCCAGGAGGAGCCCATTAGTGCCCCAGTATAATTCCGGGAACAAGCCCTTTCAGTATGTCTAGGCTACCTGATTCTGCTCCGTGGGCTTATGAATATATTTGCAATAAATAGTCATACAACCAGTCAAATCCCAGCCATCCCTGCTGTGTCACAGACCTGCTGGAACTCACTCGGTTCTGATGGTGATGATCTCTATGGAAGGCCCACGTGCCCTCTCCTTCTCGAGAGCCCTGCTGCCATCCAAGGGAAGCACGGAACTGCAAACCATTCCCAAGGTAATCCGAACAGCACACTTTATACATTACACTTGGGGCTTCACAGATTACGTTCACAGCTTCTCCCACTGCGTTTCATCACTCACACAATTATGACAGAACCTTGTTCCCCAAGGGGACCTAAAAGCACATCCAAGTAGTCCCTAGGGCGTCAGTCTGCATTTCCCATCACTCCCAGAGTCTTCGCTGGCTCCTGTACCATAAAAGAGGCTGCTCCTCAGGATGGGCCTACGAGGAAAGCCCAGCTGTGTCGTACCCAGGGAGGCCGCCAACAGAGAGGGAAACACTGCCTGTGGCAGGGGTGTGAGCATGGCAGGCATTCAGAGAGAAAGCTGGGACAGAGGTCTGTGAGATAAGAAACCAAACGAATTTGAAATAGACTCTGGGTCTAAAGAAACAGGCTAAAGAATTAAGAGAAGCTGGGCATGGGTCAGTTATTTTTTGCCCCCCAAGCTCCTCTCCATGGGAAAGACTGCGCCACTGGAGAACAGGGAGACATCCTCAAGTGTCTACTGCTCAAGGAACATTTCCGAAATACTCGGAATTCCTATCATTACAGTTACAGCTTCTAGAATCCAGTGAAATCTTAAAGATTAAATACTGATTGTTAGACAGATGGAATACAATTACACTCTTACTGCTGTAAAAAGCCAGTTGGAAAACTGGTGCAAACTTCATCCATTCACTCTCCAAGCTTAGATTTTGTATGTTACTGCCTCCTCACCCGTTGTCTTGTTCCTGTCCCTTGCGCTGGTCCTTACCATCCTTTATGCAGGTGGTTGCAGTGCCATCCCAAACTGCTTTCTGCTTCTGTTCCTGGTCTCTACGACTTACCCTTCACACCACTGCTCATAAAGAATCCAGATGTGGCCCTGTGAGTTCTGTGCCTGAAACCCTTGAGGAGCCCCGCAATGCCTGAAGGTGAGATGCAGGCAGAAAGAAGCCCGAGGCTCCAGTGCAGTCGGGCCTAGGCTTCTGGCCCCGTGCCCTTCAACCCCTTGGAACTCTTGGACGTCACTTCGCATTACAGCAGTGCTCCATGCTTCTGTGTCGTTCCCCCTGCGGTTTCCTTGCAGCCCAGGACACTCGTCTCTTCTTCGAGGCTTGATCAATTTCCTGCGACCCTCTGAGATGCAGCTCGGGTGTCACACCCTCCAAGAAGCCTTCTCCTGTACCCAGCGTGAGTGGTATTTACATTACCACAACCTCTGGTTTCTTTTCTCTAATGCAGCACTGCATTGCATTTGTGTCTCTAATTCTCTCTACCCTTTCTAGGCAGTAAGCAATGAGCAGAAATGAACACTTTGCAGCCCTTGGTAGCACAAGCCCGGGCGAAGAGTGGGTACTCAATGCTGTCTGTCTTTCCTGTATTTGATACAGGGTCTCACTATGCAGCTCAGACTCATAGTGACCCTCCTGTTTTCAGCCTTCCCAGCACTGGGATTACTGGTGTGTGCCACCACATCTGGTCTTGGTGACTGGCTCAGCGCACCCAGGTTGGGGCCAATGTAGCATGTTGAACTGGTCATCAAACCCAGGCCCATGCTCTTGACTAAATAGGTGCTTAGACCTCTGAGCTATCTCTGTAGCCCCTCAACCATTTCTTAAATGATTCTGTGAGCTGTTCTGGGGCCATATCTTCCTTGGCACTTTCCCATAAGCCATCTCTTTTCCTCTTGCCAGCAACAAACCCACCTCTTTCCTTTTGCATAAGAAGAGTCCAGGCATTGAAGCATGTGAACATCATCAGGCTGAGGCAGCAGGTGAGTCAAGGCAAGATAACACGCTGAGAGGGAAGCAGAAAGCATGTCGCGTGACCAGGCTGCACGACAAGACTCCAGGGCACAGCTCCCAGAGCCGGCAACCCAGACATACCAGGAAGGCACTCAATATGTACTACTGGGGTGGAAAATATTTATAGACAGAGTCTTCCCACTGCCTCTTTGCTTTTGTTGACATGGACGACATAAAGGTTCAAGTATGTTTGGTGACATAACCAGCTGGGCACAAGTCCGTCACAGCAGCAGGAAGGTGTAGAGTTAGCAGGTGCAGTGCTTTCCTTTGAAGAGCAGATGATATTTCTGCAAGACAAAGCTCAAGCGCAGAACATGTTAGCAACAGCAACAGTAGCATAGCAGATTCCTGGAGCTTAGAGAATACTATGGATACTAACTGATATCCAAATAGGCCAGGCTAATAATTAACTTCAATAGTACTTAATTTCAATAAGGGTAAACTAAATGAAGCCGTAGGACAAAAAGACCTAGGTGGTCACAGGTTGGCTGAGTCAAGGTAGAAACCAGGAGGCCTAGAAGCCGCCGCAGAGTGAGTTCTTACTGCCATTTGTGTGAGGCCAGGGGCGCTGCTGGGCGCAAGGAGGCTGGAAGAGAGCCACTGTTTAGGAAGCATTCTTGCTGCTCTGGCAAACACCGGGCTCCTTGGTCATGTGGGCCAGGAAGCTCCACTCAGAGGAGCAGGCAGAGCTGCGCCATCCATGCATCCCTGAAGTCAAGCGTCTGCGGCCATCAGCTGGGAAACTGTGGCCAGATTCGGCTATGTGAGCCCAAGTGCTGTCCATGAAAAGAGGGTAGAAGTTCTTATTGCACTGTGGTTACTATCATGATGATAATTTAGGCTGCTCATTGAATACATTCGAAAGTGAATGAGGGTGTAAGTGAGTTCCCACTTGGATTTGCTTCAAACCGAGGAACACTCTGAACTCACTTGAACGGGATGGCGACACTTACTGGGGCATTCAAGTGTGCTCTGATGGAGCGGACCTCCCTGACTCGTGCCCCCTCTTGATGGGGAAGAGAGGAAAGGGGACTGAGTTCCCAGAACTGATGAATGAGGAAGTTGCAGGACCAAATAAAAAAAGGAGGATGCCCGGGGCACTGTGTTTGAGTTTGAGAAAACACTCTCACATCCGCTTCATGGGGTAAGAAACCCCTGGCCCTCATCCTCTTACCAATAGGACCAGAGATGGTCTCCTATTCAGGCTACAGGGAAGGGGTCCTTTGTCTGGAGAAGAATTCCCAGCCCTCCAGTGAGATCTGTCCTCAGGGTTGCCTCTGAGACAGCTAAGTGATGATTCTGGTCTTGAGCAAAAACAGGAAAGCTTAACCCTGGAGGAACCTCATGACTGAACAGAAAACTTGCAACAGATGTTCCACAGTGTAAAATATCATAAATACTCGACAGTTGGGTGGACCCTCCAGGTCATTCATCATAAGGGTCCCAAGACCCTGAGATTTCAAGAATTAATGCAACCTAGAAAGGCAAAACTAATACACATACTAAAAGAAAACAAAATAAAAATGGAGATGTGTTTAAGGCCAGTTCTCTTAGCTCCCTAGTGTTACCATACAGGCCACCAAAAACTGGTCAATTCACCAACAAAAAAATCAGTGTCTCTGAGTCCAGGAGACGAGAAGTCCAGGGCGGAAGTGTCAGCCAAATTGGTGCCTACCCAGGACTGAGAGCTAGGCCATGCCTCTCCCCCAAAGTGTTGCCCTGAAAAGATCGGCCCTAAACTTAAGTTGTTAAAATCATACTAGAACTTGTTTTCTGAGTAAATCTTATTTTCAGTGAAGTGGAGCGGCTTCTGCCAGTGTGCTGGTTTTCTTGGGCATCCTCCCTGTGTCACTGTATCATCTTTCCCTTTGGACACATCTGTCTCTGTGTCCAAATTTCTCTTGTTTTTATAAGGACACTGTTCTTGGGTTATGGCCCAACCTTAAGTCCTCATTTGGAGTCCAGCAACTGCGAAGCTGTGTTGCCAAATAAGGTCACGTTCACAGGTACCAGAATGAGTACTGCCGCATCCCACGAGGAGTTCTCATTCAGCCCAGAACAGCAGCCAATTCATAACTTAGCTAAATGGCACAGTAAGAAAGAAAAGCTTGCCTTACCACCTTCCTAATCTCAAAAGGCAGATATTTTGACTTCGGACATGAAGGGATGTTGCTATTTCCTGTGAAGAGCAATCCTCCCAGTCTTACCGAGATGCTGAGGACATTGGCACAGACTGGCGAACAACTGCATGGAGACCTGGGGCCCAGGGCAGCTGCTGGGCACTGATGAGCCCTCATCACTGAGGCATGCAGCTGGAGCTCCAGGGTGTGGCAGCAGGGACCAAGGAAGCAAGCACTCATTCTGTGTGTTTGAGTCGTGTCTCTGTGTCTGAAGTCGTGCTAGGCCTGGTTCTTTTGCTGTCGTCTGCCCTTTCCCGTGCTGCATTTCTTCTGGGGAAAAAGTACATGTCTTCATGAATCTTAGGCAGGAACTAAAACAAATACTATGAGCCATTTAAGCAGCCTTGGGAATCTAAATCCCGTTTCTGCATCCACCTTATTGGTTTACGGAAGAGACGAGGATGCTGATTTAATCAACCTGTGCACTGCATTTTTCATGATTAATTTTGCAGTTGTGTGGAGTGGGAAATAACCAGCGCTCATGTACAATGTCTGTTTATGAGACAGCACACGCTTTCTGGAACCCCTTTTGGCCGATGCAGAATTAAGCACAAGTGTCCTGGAGAACGTGGTAGCCGAAGAGTGCTGACCACACTAACCTTGGTTTGCTTAGTGGCTACGCATGACCCTGCACTGTGGTTGCTTTGTACATTTCCAGAGAGACTGGTCCAGAAAGAGGGTGAGCTGTCAACTGTCAGATATATTTGGCAGAAGAGAAAAACGAGTCCAACTGTGTCTCACATACCATTTGCTCATCTCTTTCATTTGCCATTTCTCTCATAAAATTACGCTCATGGCTGCTGATCCCGGGAATAGAACCCAGTGTGAGGGCGTCTAGGGTGACAAGCAACAGCACAAGAAAGTTACACTGTAATAAAAAGATTGGATTCTC
This sequence comes from Myocastor coypus, assembly GCA_004027025.1. Classification (NCBI taxonomy): domain Eukaryota; kingdom Metazoa; phylum Chordata; class Mammalia; order Rodentia; family Myocastoridae; genus Myocastor; species Myocastor coypus. The sequence continues at coordinate 5,620 of PVJA010004504.1, forward strand.
ATCTCTGGCGGATATAGAGCAGAAATTGGGGGGCCTTCCAAGAAGGGAGGGTAGAGCATAGCACTAGGACCCCTCCTGCCTCTCAGGAGCTGCTCCTGTTCCTAGTACCCATTCCCTTTCTCCACAGGATGTCCTTACTCTTAAAAAAGAGGGAGAGAGACAGCAGTAAACTAAATCTACTTTTGTCTAAAAGTAAGGATTCATCTAAAATCCATAGGAATCGTTATTCATTGCAGCATTTCATTAAAAATGCTGCCTTTTCCTCTGCTGAGCTCAGTGACTCTGTAACATATTTGGGGCAAAAGATGAATAGCATTTTTTTTTTTTAAGGTAGAAAATAACTGGACACCCTTCTTCTCAGACACCAGTGTTGTAAAAGGTGTCAGGCTGTCCAAGGTCAGATAGGAAGCCAGGATAGTCATTTTTGACTATCCCTTAGTGCCAGGTGAAGTCATTTTCTGGTGCACACGAGCTCAAGATGCCATGTGGTACTTAACAAAGTTATGCAGATGATTGCTGCAAAGCTACACAAGAAAACAGAACTCATCAGGCCCCTCAAAGCCTTGCTTTTCTTTGGGACCAAAAAGCAAAATGTGCTTTTTAGAATTTATCACTTAATTTTTGAGTAAGATACAAGAGGAACATCAAATTTGCTGTTATGTATACAGTAAAAATTGTGATTCTGTGACTAAAGCTGTTACATTTCAGGCCATGTGAAGTGGGATTGAAGGGTGCAGAAGGCATAACTGAAACTTGAGGGAAACTCTGTGAACTCTTCTGTCGCGTTCATTCCTAGAAGCAATCCTGGACTGGCATGGCTTGGGTGTGGCTGGTGCGCTCCAGTTCTTCCTGCTGCAGCCCTTGTGGATGAAGCTGCTGTGCTGCTCTGGCAAGATGTTCTGCTCCGGGATCAGCTGGGTGGCTCTTGCCTCCGTGTGGCACTTTGCAGAGCTTCTGCTAGAAGTCCTGGGGCGAGGATCTGCACTGGACATGCTGGGCCTGGGTTCTGGGTCAAAGGAGGATCCAGTGGGCCCCAGATCATCTCACTCACATGCTGGGCCTGGGCTCTGGGTTGAATGAGGGTCACGTGGGAGATGCCTTGATTGGAACACTGAGAGGATTTCATCTTGGCAGACACTTTATGTATTTATGTATTTATTGATTTAGTTAGTTAGTTTTGTATTGTTGGGAATGGTCTACAGGGTATTCAGGATCTCACTACTAGGTCAGACTCTAGTGATCTGTCTGTTTACAGCCTCCCAGGAGCTGGGATTACAGGCGCACACCACCACACCCGGTCTCACTTGCCATCTCAGTGCACCCCAGGGATCGAACCTGTGCCTGCTTGCAGGCACTTTGATTGACTTGAGCTCTTTGGCTGACATTCGGTAGGCACTTCAAAAAGGAATTTTTTTCAACTTATTTTAACATTCTGTACAGTAAAGTCTCACCCATTGATGGGAAAGCCCTGGTTAGTCATGTAGAAGGCATTCCACACTCCTCGCTGAGGATCAGAAGAGGGATTCTAATTAAAGGGTTTACATCAGGCCCGTCACATAGCAAATAAGGATGTTTTGAGCAAAGTCTGTAAGAGGGAACCTTATCAGAAATTATAGGAAAATGTGTGTAGAACTGAGGTGCAAAGACCCTTCGCTACCTGTGAACTTTGGTCCTGAGTGGATGTGCGTTACCTCCCACCCCTGTAAGCTGAAACACAGAATGCTGAGGGCTTCTGCAGCACCTGATCCTGAGAAGGGTGGACCCCATCACTGGGGAGAGGGACCACCTCGTGTACAAGCCACTTCCCACCCTGGAGATCCAGGCCCACCTCCTGCGAAACCAGAAGGATTCTGAAGAGCAGGTAAAGCTGAAGACGGACCTGTGTCACAGGGACTCGGCAGAGCTGGAGCAGTTCTACAAGCAGGCAACACAGTCAACGGGGACCAGCACCCACACACGGTCTTCGAGTACATAGAGAGCCGAATCATCAACTGCCTGCCCAAGAAAATATTCTGATGGGGAGAGGACATAGCAAGTTCTGGAGAAAGAGCTTCTGCTCAATCCCCAGCCTTCCAGAAACCTCCACCCAGTCAGTAAAGAATGCTGGCTACTGAAAAAAAAAAAAAAAAAGAATGCAGAGTGCTTGCGGGAGATAGCAGGAAGCTGCCTTAGAGTGCACCCAGGCAGCAGTACTAACATAGCCACCAGCTGAGTGCAGACGAAGGCCTTAGCCTTTCCAGAAACTCAGTTTGGTTGATCTAAGGTGCCTGGCACCTAACCTAAGTCTCACAGGCACGGTGGACTGCATCAGGGCATCGCAGGAAGTGCTGGGTGTGAAGTTGAGAAACTAGATCTGATGTGACATTTGCTGTGTGCTTTGTACTCAATAACAATAGAAAATCTGTTCTAGGAATGTCAGACATTGTTTCTGCCTCCCAGGAGCCGATCACCTAACTGCAAAGCCCATCCATCAAACCATATTTCATGTGTATGGAAAGCTCTGAGGCAGACATGCTGTGATAGTCCCTGGTAAAAAGATGCAAAGCTAAACTAAAAAACATTCTTCCTCCTCCTAAGAAGGTTACAGTTGAAAGAGGGCGATGAGGAGGGTATAGATACATCGATGTCGGTAGCGGATGTGATTTACATATGTAGATGAATGCTATGGATTTATTTTTATCCTTCATAATTTCCCCCATACATATCTTGCTTGGCGTTGACTATCCCTTAGTGCCAGGCATGTGAAGCAGAGGTCGGCAGGCCACCATGCCCAAGCACTCACCCTTTCGCCCTCCATGCCAGACACTGAGCCTGGAGCCTCTGAGACGTCCTCTTGCTTAAACTCCAGCAGTAGGATCAGCATCACCATCTTACCGGCGAGAAAGCCCAGGCATAGAGAAGTCAGCCGACACAACCCAAGGAAACTGCTAGAAGCAACAGAACCCGGGCTGCTGTGCAGGTCTGGCTTCCTGCAGTCTTTCTTCCTTTCAAACTCCCTGTGTTACTACCACATCTCCATATATTTCATACTAAAGAACATGCATGTAGTGATTCTGTATACTTATTCATAGAAGGCTGTGAAGAAATCCATTGCTGGCCTGGGAAGCTCTTCAGGCTGCCTTCTTACCCTTCCTACATGAGGTGATTTCCTACAAAAAATAAATTGTACTGCTTGCAACAGTTCAATTCTAGGTGGTGTCTTCTCAGTGTCCTTTCTAAGCCTCGCGACACAAGGTTTCCCATGTCTCTCAAAGCATTTGCTAAACACGTGGTAAGCCCTTCTGAAGTCTCCTCCGAGGTGACCTCATGCTTTGTCAGTGCTCCTTCCTCGGGCTCTGAGTAAGGCTGTAAGAAAGTCCATGCTATTTTTACAACTGTTATTAAAAGAATGCTATGGACATCTCTGAGCTATAAAACAAGCAAGCTATATCAAGGACACAGTTGCAGCTCTGTAGGCAACTTATCTAACATCAGAAAAGAATTTACTATGGCACTTTAATTTAGTAGAGTTCGTTTAATAGATGTTATTATCCATTCCCATACCCTCGAGTTGCAGTAGACCACAATGAATATCCCGGTATCTAAGAGCAACAGAGAGCTTTCGCTTTTTGGTGTTGGGCTTCAAGGTCACTTTTGCCTAGTAAGAAGGTCTAGGAATGAGACGGAGAACGGTGCTAGCAGTGCGAGACCTTGAAAAGGGGTTGCTGGATTTCTCAGTGCTTGCTTGAGGCCTGAAGGTGGCATTTGAAGTTTGTGAATGCATTTTTAGGAAAAGAGAATTCAGGAAATATACCCCCAAATCAAACAGAAATAATTGACAGATCCCTTCGTTTTCCTTTTAAGAACCCATTATCTCAGTGCCTGTGTGATGTACACATGATGGTCCCTCCCTGCCGGAGGTCTGTGGTCCCGTGCTAGACACACACATAGCTGGTTACCATGAAACAGAGTACACCTTACTGACAGTGGAATTGCAAGTCACATTCGAGACCCACAGGTGCCCTGCCTCTTAGGATGGCCACACTGAGAGTCATCCAGGGAAGCCCAGCTCGGAGAAGGGAAAGGCAGTGTTTGCAAGATGGGTAGAAGTCTGAGGCAAAGAAGCAAGACTCGCAGAGGCTGGCAGCCAATCGGTGTGCAGGGCATAGGAGGGCTTGTTGGGCCCAAGGGACTGAAGAAGCAGGACGCAACAGACTCTCTTATGTGTGAATGGCTGCATGTCTCGGCAATTAGACCTGCACAACATGCACAGGAAGACCAGAGCCGGATCTCAGAGGGCTTTCTTTGCAAGACTAAGTGTTTCTTTGCAAGATGGAAGTGTTCTCCAGGAGGCTATGATCCAAACCAACTCTCAAAGAAAGACACATCAACGAGGCTGTGTGAGAACAAAAGTAAGGCAGTGAGGAGAGACAGGGCGTGCGGCACACATATTTAAGTGTCGAGCTCCTAAGACTGCCTAAGGAGCAAGGAAAGGTTACATGGACCTCACAGCCCCGTGGACGACGGTGTTTACCAAGACGGCTTGCAAAGAGGACAAGTGGAAAAGGTAGTCCTCAACGTAGAGGGTGACACACCTGAATGGGCGGCCTTTGGATGCCACAGTTTTGTGGCTACTTCTCTGGTCATCACTCGTTTCTTGAATGCAGCAGATTGATGTAGGCAGTTATCTCAAATCTCAAACCTACCACTATCCTAAGAAGATCACTTGACCTCCACAAACCTCAGTGTTCTCTTGGTTGCAGGGTACTAAGAACATTCCTGACCCAGGACTATCACAAGCGAGGCAGAAGAGAGAAAAATGTGTTTAGGTCTTGACACAAAGTGAAGGGTAAAGAGATGACAGCTATTTCTGCTCTTGGAGAATCTGCTTAGTCATCAGAACGAAGGGATCTCCTTTACTCTGTGTCCTGCGTCAGAGGCTGAGAGGAAGCCCTGCGTGGGTTGAGCTAAGTGAGGTGGTAGGACACAGAAACACCAAACGCAGCTTCTGAAGGAGAGGAAGAATGTGTGCATGATCAGTGTCCAGCTCCGGTGAGAGAGGACACCTACAAAGGACAAGAATAGCACTGGGAGATGAACAGAAAATGAGAAATGATACAAAATAACAGGAACAGTGACTTCTAGGAGCCAAGAAGTTATTGGAGTGACCCAAGGAAGGGGACTTAAGAAGGAATCCTTGTAAACACAGGGCTCTGAAGAGGAAGTGAGTATTGTGACGTTTTCCTTCTTAGCTCAAGATTTTATCAGTATCCCAATACATTATCACTACCAAAAAAATAAATAAATAAATAAAAAATAAAAAATAAAAAAATAAAAAATCTAAGGGCTTAAACGATGACAACAATAGAGCTGAATATTGTACGACAGACTAGAAACCGAATCTGGATGCACATAAACACGTGCCATTCCGTCGGCCTCATAGTTTGTATTTCATTCTTCTTTGGGGTATTTAATTTTCTTATAAGGTAGCATACACTCTTTATATATACTTATTTTTAAAAGATTTTTTATTATTCTGGCCAGCTCAGCCTGCTCTAGGAGTGGGTCTGGCACAGCATGTGGGGCCAGGAATCAAACTGCAGTCCCTGCGGTTGCCTAAGCTTGCCTAAGCAGGTGCTTTAGACAGCTGAGCCATTTCTCTGGCCCCTTAAAAGATGGTTTTGCATTGTATACTAAAATCATTTCGTGGAGAAATAAAATAACTACAGTTATCATTTACATCACATCAAGTATAAACCAGCAAAATGCAGAAAAACCTTAACTGGAAAGCCTTTGTGTACCAGCCCTGGATTTAAATTTTTGTGTTGTTTTGTTTTGGTTTTGCAGGACCAAGGTTCGAACTCATGACCTCGCACTTGCAGGCAGACACTTGTGCCACGGAGCTATCTCCCTGGCCCCCTGTATTTAAATTTTGGCCGGCTTGCTGGGTTTATGGCTCAGTGGTAGAGCTCTTGTCTTGCATAAAACCCTGGGCGGGAGCCCTAGCACTGCAAAGAAAAAAAGTGAAAAATACATTTTGGTGTTTTAATTTGCATGTTGCTAAAAGACTATTTAGCATAGAGATTGGGATAATAGGTCAACAGTATGTAAATGGAACCCAAAGTACGTTATTTTCTACAAAACTCTTAGGGTGCCGATGTGTGTGTGTGTGTGTGCGCGCGCGCGCGTGTGCATGCGTGTGAGACACACACCACAGAGAGAGAGAGAGAGAGAGAGAGAGAGAGAGAGAGAGAGAGAGAGAGAGACTCCTACACCACTGTTAGCAAACTTTCAGTGTATGGCTTAACATCATCAACTGATCAGCTGTAGACCGCATGTAGTACGTGAGACCTCTAGCGAAATCCTGCCCGACCACACTTGCGTTCCCTTTGTCCTTTCCCTTTGGCATTCTTCTCCTCTGTTCCTAAGCTTCTAAACTCACCTGGGATACTGGGAATGCCACACAAGCTATTGTACAGTGAAAAAGCAGGCCCTGATTGTGTGAGTGGATTGTTTTCTGGCTGAAAAGATATGGCGCATGTGCTCGTGCAGGGCTCCTGTTTCCCTGCAGATGTGTGCAAACCCAAACAAGAACCCTATTTCCTAACCCGGTACCTCCGTTCGCTCTTCCCGAGGGCTCCTATCCCGAGCTACGTGCCCAGCAGTCCACCTCAGCTTGGGTGACGGCTGACCTCAGCGGCGGTGGAGAAGTGCAGGATTGAAAGCAATCCCAAGGGCACCAAGTCCAGAATAAGGCCTGGCTTCTCGCTGCATGTATCAGATGGGTTTAAAAGTTCAGGGTGGGGGTGGAGAATGAGCAGGTGCACACCAGAAGGGACGCAGCTGTGGCCGTGCAGGATGAGTAAGTGGAGGGTTCTAACTGCAGCCCGAGGACGACACACACACACACACACACACACACACACACACACACACAGTATGTGATGGCATGCAGTAATCTGTGGCTTTGGTTTATGTTACTAGCCATTTATCTTTCCATATAGAAGTCTGAGAGCATCATGGTGTCCACTTCATAGGCACGATCTGGGGTGCCTGGCCCTTCCTGACCCTCTCTGCCTTCTGCTCCAGGAGTCCCCATTGCGTCCTTCCTTGGTGGGCTCTCAGAAGCTGAGTCTTCCTGTGACCCCAAAACCACGTCCTAGTTCTGCTCTTGGATCTTAAGTTGCCTCCAGGGACACAAGTGTGCGTTCTGCTCCTTGGGCTCCTCGAGGCTGCTCGCTGTCCCCGCCCCAGGCACGTACCCCTAGTCAGCATCGAAGAGCTCTGGGGAGCTGTTGGTCACAGTGCTCGGCACTGCTGTGATGATTTGGAAACAGTGAACACCCACAGCTCTGCAGACTCTGATTAACACTGAAAGAAAAAATAGCCTCGGTGTGGTTACTTCGCAGCTTTCCAGTCAGGATTAAATTAAGAGCTGCCTTATCCCACCCTTATTTTGAGTTACTCAGACAGTTCTAAATAGAGTCTCCCATCCAAACATAATGGAAGAAAAAAAAAAATAGTTCTCTGCTTTCTGTTCTTGTTTATATGCTGGTCTATAGTTTGTGTTTTAGTATGAGTTTTGGAACATTGTGACATAATGTAACCACCCAGCTGGAAGATGACAGCTCATATAAATCAGCAGCCCATATGAGAAACAGTTTTAAACTCTGCTTTGCGTCCTTTCCTGTGAACAGAAAAGCTTCCACAAGGCTGGACATTCAAATAGAGAAATTATTTTGGGACTTCCTTAGATAATAAGTATAGGTAAAAGTGAAAAGCAAACTCTTTATCTTAGAACTTACAACTATGAGCATAAGGCCCCTGGTTCAGTGCCTCAGCCCCTTAAGAGAGCCTGTCACAGGGCAAATGCCTGCACTCCCAGCATTCTGGGAAGCTGAGGCAGGAGGATCACAGCTTTCATCCCAGTGCCTGTGAGAAATTTGGAAAGCCACTCTGCAGGACTCCTCATGCCCTATCCTAAATTATTTTCATAATCCCATCTTCAAGCCCTGTAAGCTCATATTCTCCACCTTCCAGTTTTCCAGTGCAAAAGCTTTGTCAAATGGTAAGAAGGGCTTAAGGCTTGGACTCTGAAGTTACACAGACCTGAGTCCCCGAGCCAGCACTCCTACATACCTACGGCAGACTCATTCATTCATTTGCTCATTCATTCATTCATTCATTCATTCATGAATTTTACAATGCTTATTGAGTATCCAGTGCGTGTTAGGCTCTGTGCTGAGATCAGAAATGAAACAAAGATCCGTTCCGAGTTTCTGTCCTCCTGAGGCTGTTCTCTGAGGCGTTGGGGTGGTGAAGAGAGTGTCCACGCATAAGACAAAAAACAGCTGAGTTTCAAAGGGGAGCCAGGAAGGGAGAGGACTGAGGCTGTGGTTCCCACAGGTCATTCAGTAAAGGCTTTTCCGAGAAGACGACTTCCATGGAGGCCCACATAAACAAGGCAGTGGGCCTGGCAGCCAGCAGGGAGGCGTTCCCGGCTAAGGGCTGGCGAAGGAGCGAACCCGTGCATCTGAGACACCGCAGTGAATGGAAGGGAAGTTCCAAGGGGCTCAGGGGACTGGGCTGGAAAGCTGTGCTGCCAACCTTGGGTTTCAGTGCAAGCAAGCTGGGAAGCTGCTGCTTCGAGAAGAGCTGTGAAGAATCCCATGCTGTGCTGTGCTGTGCTGTGCTGTGCTAAAGGGAGAGGCCTGGAGCCAAGAGCCGACCAGCAAAGGATTCCGCGAAGCCTGCGGGAGAGAGATGGATTAGGTACCAGACCAGAGGTGGAAGGGGAGGCGCCGAGGCATCCTCTCTTCAGGAACGAAGTCCCTGCTCGCTGTATCCAGGTCTGAGCTCAGGCTGCTGTAACAGGCACTGTGAACCGAATGACTTTAGCAAGGCCTTCACTTCTCGATTCTGGGGGCGGGAAGTCCGGGATCACGTGGCCGGCGAAAGTTCTTCTGGTCTGCGGATGGCTTTTTCTCCACGCAGCCTCATGTGGCTGAGGGAGACGGCAGAGCAGGGAGAAAAGTGTCCCTGTTTCTTCTTACAAGGACAGATGGCTTCATGAGGGCTCCCAAAGCCTTCACTGAATACTTTCCCTGAGGTAAACAGTGTTTTCAGCACATGATTTGTGGGGGACACTAGTGAGCACCCCAACAATTCACGTGACACTGTGGTGAGTTCTGTGGGGGGCTGGGGAGTGCCATGTGCTGAGGGCAGTGTCTAGTTAGTCTTCTCTCATTGCTGGGACAAAACAGCGCCCGAAATAAAGGAAGGAGAGGATTATTCAGCTCACGGTTAGCGGAGCTTTCAGCCCACGCTGGGCTGGCACCAAGGCAGAGAGGCACGTGGCGGAAGGCAGCCATTCGTGGTGGCAGAAAGCAGCGAAGAGCGCAGGGAGAAGCAGTGTCTGCAGCAGCCAGCAGGCCTCGCTCCCTTCCCCACCTCGTGTGCAGATTATCTTTCCCAGGGCCCGTGGAGCGCAATCCCAGCCCTGGATCACGAATTAATCATAAACTCTACAAATTGCCCCATGACTGCATGAGGCTTTGAGCGGGCAGCTAGACACAAACCCTAACAGGCAGTTAGGAAAAAGCAGGGCGGAAATGGCCCGCAGGCCATACTACTTTTACCTACAGGTTTGGCACAAACACTGGCCACCTCTGTGCTCAGCTTCCGCAGCCGGCTCTCACTGCGGCGCAACCCTCTCTGTGAGGCCGGTGGTGCTGATGGAACGTGGCACTGTAAGAGCACCAGTATACTGCGATCCTCGGGCCTTCTCCTGCGGTTGTTTCCTCAGCCAGAAGGAAGCTTCTTATTGAGTTTATTATTATATTATAACCCTTATTGTTGGGCTCTTGACGTCTAACAGTTTCTGACACATCAGAGTTTCTAAATCCATGCCTCTTGAATGCACGCATTTTAACCCTACTTGTTCCATCCAGGGTCTCCGATTCTCCCTCATCTCTACTCCTACTTGCTACATGGCCCAGCGTTATGGTTTGTATGTAATTGTCCCCCGAAAACCTCATGTAAATCGTGAGGCTGTCAAGCACGGGCTCGAGGGGCGGAGCCAAAGGACCAAGCGGGGCTTGAGGGGGCGTGGCCAAGAGAGGCACGAACCGTTAGACAGACAGCTCCTGCCGTCAGAGGGCTCCACCACCACTAGGCGGTGGCTTCGCGGAAGTATGGAGCGAATCATCCTGGACCTGGTGGCGTAGAGTCTCAAGGTCTTGCTATATAATTCAGGCTGCTTTAAATTGTGAAACCTCCAGTAACTGTGAGCTAAATAAACCTTTCCTCCCCTAAGCTTGTGTGTCAGGTATGTGTCCCAGCAACGAGCGAAAAGTAGCTAAGACAGCCAGTTACATCACCTCAATATGCCGCATATGTCACGTATGTAGTTGCTTCAGTTTTGCAATCTATCTCATCTTTTCAGCTAGATCTGAAAGTTTGATCGAACAGGAACCCGTGTGAGTTTTTCTTTGTATCTTCCTTAAAGCACTATCATCATGCTGGATGTGGTAGCACATGCTTGTAATCCCAGCACCCAGGAGGCTGAGGCAGGAGGATTGCTGTGTGTTGGAGGCCAGCCAAGGCTACAGAGGGAGCTCAAAGCCAGCCTGAACTGCACAGTGAAACCCTGTATCGAAAAGAAGAACAAATATATATAATATGGTTTCCTTGGGATGGTATTGCTAAGAAAAGCTTAATGGATGCATGCACAATGGATTTAAAATCACTTGACAGAATATTACATGTTTGGGTGGTGATGCTAAATATAAATGCATTTTAGCACTCTAAAAAGGTTTTACTTAAACCTCAGGTCTGGTCACTAAAGGAGGTAGAAAGGGTCTAGTTTTTTAGAATCAGGCAGATTTGGGCTCTAGTGTTGTGGAGGATCTTGGAAGGATGAAGGCTATCATTCCCATAGATGAGAGGAGCTGTGGCCCAGAAGGAGGAAGGAAACACTAAAGGTAGAAGATGACTGCCTGGTAGAGTTCGAACAGGCAGAAAGGCACTGCAGTCTCTGTAGCAGGCCGTGTCCAACCCTCCCACAGGAACAGCGGCCTGGGCAGAGTTCTGATCGCATGCAGGACCAAAGCATTAGGTGCATCTAAGTTGAATTTAAGGTTGTACAGGAGGGAAGCTATCCTGGCTGGAGAGTGTGCACATTATATTGATTTCTAAGATTCAGCACAGACTTAGCAATGTAAAGCACCCCCTTTTTAAGATCTCTCCTTTGCTTGGGGCGGTGTGCAGACGGGCAGCTGAGTGCTGGGCTCAGGGGTCCCTAGGCTGAGGTCAACGGTGCAGCCAGCCTGGGGTCCCAATCTCCTAGGTCAGGACAGCAGCAGTGATGTTGCTGCTCAGATCTTTCCTGATAAGGTCAGGCCACACCAGGAATGTTCCTTCATGTATGGACCAACTTCAACCAAATGGTGACGAGGACTCATGTATCTGGGAAATTCCTTTTGCAGTATAAGCCAACAGTACAAGAGTGATGGTCTGCCAGAATTCCAAGTGCCACCTTCACCCAAGGGAAATGTCAGACAGCTGTGTACACCCCTGTGACACCTGTAGGGGTTGCCTTAGGCTTCTAGCTCAGAAGGCGGTGGCATAGATAGTGGCAACAAGTTCCAACAGCACTGCTGATCAGGACCCCAAAATTACAGAGGAAAGGGACATTACTGGGGATACTGTAGCTGCTTCCTCGTATAATCATGCCCAAATTAGGTATTCAGTACTGAGAATCAGGAATCGGTGCTTATTTAGAATTTTAATTATTTGAAATATTTGAAAAAATGTAACTTGTTAGAATAGCAGGTCAACTTTGTAATCTCGAATCAAAACCTATAACAGAGTCACTGCTTTACACTTGTAATTTCAGATTACAATCTCATTTAAAGCACTGAAGGAAAGCTAAGTTCCATTAAACCTAGAAAGTTCTTATCAGACTTGTAAGAATGACAAATTCTTAGAGAGTTTGCTAAGCTACATGATTGATGTATTTAAAAGGGAAATAAAAATATATTACATGAATGAATTTGTTTAAATATTGAGGAATTTAATGAAGTTGGAATTTAAGTTGAAGGAATTACCCCTTCTAAGTCACTTACAAACTGTTAATTTATGGATGTATTACTAATATTTACAAACTAGGTCACAAAATTAAGAACAAGGATTTAATGGCTTGGAGACTAATTTGGTGCCGACATAACCTGGAAGAGTTTTTCTAGGCCTAAAAGTTGCCCTGGAGAGCATAGAAGTACTCACACATAGCGGGCCGTGGCTCTGCGGTCCGCACCTTTGGCAGGTCACTTGGCTTTTGTCTGCCAGATGCAGCCACTGCAGGGCTTTTAGCACTGCTGTAGGAATAAAATGAGGTTTCTCACACTCCGGGCTCAGCCTGTGCGTGGCTTTCATCCTGCAAAGGTGCAGAGACTGCCTTCAGTCCACCCACGTCAATTTCTGCCCAAGTTCAGCCCTCCATCCACCCTCTGTTACCTTTCAAGCACAAACGATAGTGTGAGAATTAATTTATTGCCAAAGCCACCATGGCATGCATCACGCCCTAGAGAGCAGGGACACAGAACCCCCTTCTTAGGTCCCCAGAAACAAGGGTGGCACATGGGTGTCTCATCTCAACACTTTGAATCTGGGACTTAGAAGGCAGAGAGTCAGCTTCCGGCTCCCAGAACCTTATGCAACCATGTTTCTGAGCCAATGTCCTGGGCCAGTCAAAGAAAAATCCAAAAAAGCCCAAGCCAGGACTGGCTTTTAAAACACTAGGGAAAGGGACAGGCTGAGCATTCCCTGGGGGGCTAAGGGTGGCCTGGTGCAAGGTCACTGTTTGTGTCTGAGTGACCAGAGGAATGTAGTCCTGTCTGGGTCAGGGTGGCGGCAGCCGCATCGCTCGGCTGCGTGACTCTGGGTGCACTGGGCTGAAGGCGGACTTAGCCACACTGCCCAGATTCCTCCCGTGGAAGACCAAAAATGCAGCTTCAGAACAAGTAAAACTCATGATTCCAAACACTAGTTGAAATCTTGTAGTACATCCAGCTTCTTGGCAAATGTGCTGCTCCCTGCAGCTCTGGAGGGAAACAGGGACAGGTACAGAAAGGGGTGTGTGTGTGTGTGTGTGTGTGTGTGTGTGTGTGTGTGTGATCATCAACAGAGACAGGGAGAAGACACAGATGATGGAGACATAAGGGACAAATACAGGAACTAAGGAAAAGTCTCAGAAACATACAGTGTCCCAGAGGACAGGCCTAAGTGAGGCAGTAAGGGACAGAGACAGGCACACAGACAGACAGGAACACGGAGAGGTGACATTAAACACAGACAGGTGGCCACCAGGAAAAACGAGGACAAAAAGCACCCTGGATTACTTCCCAAGACCGTCCGCAGCAGCCGGAGCAGGGAAGGGGGCGGAGAGAGAAATCGAGATAACAGCGGGCAGCATTTGGGCGAGTGGATATTGATCCAGTGCCTTCAGGCAGCCCGGCAACCTCCTGGGTCTTAAGTGAAAACAAATTCAATTCTCTCCTGCTGGAACAGTGGCCAAATGCAGGTCTGCTCAGGAGCTGCCAGGAGGTGCGGGCCGAGCTGATGTCCCCTGTGCCGGCCTGGCCCTGCCTCCTGGGCCCAGCCTGCAACTGTCCTCTTCCTGTTTTCTAAAGAAGAGACACAAGGGTATAGTAGCGCAGAGCATGCTCTGTTTGTTGTCGTGCTTGTTCGTATTTGCAACGGCAGGCCTAAGAAGGCACTCTTATTAGAAACACTGGCTCTCTCTAACAAAACACAAAGCCCTGAGATCCCAAAGTGAAACAGAAATGTTAAAATTAGAAAGACACGGTAGGTCGGAGTCCACCTTTATTAAGCACCTCTGCTCCTAGCTCCGGGTCTCCACCGTGACATGCAATGTCCTTCTTAGCTCTCTGTGTTATAAAATTCAGTTTAGAAAGTATGCCTGAGGAGCGTTAGAGTACAAAGACGCGTATCTGATCAAAGTTGTTCCAAATGACCTGCAGAAAAGGAAATGCAGCCTGTTACATGACTCATAGGGTGTCCATAGATAAAAATAAAACAGGCTCAGGGAAATACAGCTATTCCCAGCAGGGCGTTCTGTAAACTAGACTTGCTGAGGAAAGACACAGGGGTTGGAACTCACTGCACTCCCCCCGCAGACCTGTACCCATCTACGCGCATCCATCTGCGCACGCCGAAAGAAAGAGCCTGTGGAGTTTCAACTTACGGCCTCCTACCTAACTTTTATTCTCTTTCCACCTTTTCTCACCTCCCAGCTAGAACTTTACAGTGACTTGTCTTCGATGGTGTGGTGCTACTACAACCAGCTCTTGGTCGTCAGCACAGTTTCATAGGGTGGCGATGGTCACCGCACTTAATGTCTCTACCACGATAGCAAGACAGGCGAAGAGAAAAAAGAAATTTGTTTTTCGGGCCGAGGGTTCAAATTCATGACTTCACACTTGCCAGGCAGGCACTTGTGCCACAGAGCTATCTCCCCAGCCCTGAGAAATTTGTGTTGATACAGTATTATAAAATATTATAAAATATATAAATGCAATGGTTTCCTTTTATTATTATTTACATACTAACAATGTAAATTATCTGTGTTTGTGGTGTGGACGTCATACCTGCCATAAAACTTTAGCATAAGATCAAACCGAGTCTGAATAATTTCTGTGCACCTACCTCTATTTCTCCAACTCTCAGTTCTCTGTAAAATGGAGATAAGAGTCAAATTCAACTTGTTAATTATTATAAACAGTGATGATTCAATGGCTGCTAAATACTTAGTCCAGTATCTGGGCTGTAGCAAGTGCTCAGAAATAATCATTATTTTTATTCCGTTTGAAAAATGAATCTAAGCTGGGCGTGGTGGTGCGCGCCTGTAATCCCAGCACTCAGGAGGCTGAGGCAGGAGGGTCGGTGACAGTTCGAGACCAGCCTGGGCTACAAAACTGAGCTCAAGGCCAGCCTGAACTGTACAGCGAGACTGTGTCTCAAAAAGACAAAAAAGAAAAAAAGAATCTAAGATCAGGCAAGATATCTCAGCAGCCTAAGCGCCTGCTTACGCAAGGGCGTCCTCAGCTCCACAAGCCACACAGGCCCCGCCCCCAGGCATGCTGAGCTTCTCACTGACACCGAGCATAGTGGCACACACCTATAATCCCAGGACTGAGGAGGCTGAGACAGGAGGATCACTATTAGTCTGAGCTATGTAGAAAGACCCTGTACCAAATACATTTTTAAAAAGAAAAAGGCATCTAGTTGGAGACACAGAAATTTTGACACAAAGCCTTTAGGTAACCTTTGAAAAGGCAGATACACTAGTAGGTATGCACACTGCTTTCATGAGAAAAGAAAATTCAACACTCTCCAAGACTACACAGCCATCCTTCACGGGAAGAACAGCATGAAAAGAAAGCAGGAAACACACCAGCCATCCACGAGGATGCTGGGCACCAGAGCCACTGAGATCGTCGTATCTAATTTCCCTCCAGCTTGTGGGGAAGAGTGGCAAAGGCGCATGTCAAAGCACCTGCTGCAGCAACGCTTGTAACAAGCCAATGGCTACACTTCTTTCCCTCCTTTTGCCCCTCCCTTTCCCCAACACCACCACATCTGAGGTTGAAGATACCTATGACTCAGTGAGTGAGTAACTCTGACAGACTTTTTATAAGCAGCCTGCTGGCCCTGATAAAAAGTATCTTACTATGACAGATACATGTCAGCAGGACTGTGAACACATATACTTTTGATAAGCTAACAAAAGCAGCTTCAAAATGAATGAGCTCACATAGCAAATGAACAGCGAAGCTCCTTTCAGGGCACGCAGCATTACAATGAAAAGATACAAAGTCAGGCAAGGAGGAAGCAGGTGGATGTTTAGGCACTTGATAAGGGTTCCAGCACACTATGTGCTCCAGCCTGCCTGCACACTGCAAAGGTTAGTACAGCCAAAGGGCGTCCTCATATTAGCCTTCTTTACCTCACTCCAACCATTTGGGAGTTTTTATTGGCATTTTTGCCTTCCCGTAGGGCTACAAAGTAACTATGATTCAAAGTTTCTTCATCTTGGAAGGTCATCATCTCTTCTGATGATGGAGAGATTCTACCCATAATCCCATTCTGCAGGACAATGCCTTCCATTTTGGCTTGAATCCTTGTTCTTTGCTGGCTTTGTAATTCTGTTTTTAAGCAAAGTCTGTCTTGCATCTTCCTCCTCGTTGGGGACAAGAATTGCAATCCAGAATATTGGCGGCTGTGGTGCTGTCACCTGAGATTGGCTTAGTGAAGGAAACTGTTGGAATTCTAAATTCCTCCTGCTCATCACTGTGAGTCTCACTCCAGGGGAGATTGACCACCAAATCCCATGGATAAATATTTTGGCGGTCCGTATTTAGACGAGGGAATAAAACACTCAATCATTCGCTTATTGAATGTTTCCCAAGTGCATGGTTGTGTCACACATTGTGTCAATGTCGCCAACCATAGAGGTGAGAGGACACAGGATCCTGTGCTGCAGGAGCACACCATCTCAGAGGGAAAACAATGAGAGGACACACAACAGAGGAGGTGGTCAGAAACACAATGGGAACTTGGAGGAACGTCAAAGTGCCCGCCAAAGGGAGGGTGGGTGTCCCACAGTAGATGAAGAAGCCGGTGGGGACCACTGCTTAGAGCCCGGTTCGGTGTGCTTTCCACAGAGCTATTTCTGAGAGGCATTCTTAACAAGATGAGAATAGGTTTTAAATCAGAGAATACTGAGACAGGTAAACGTTTGGTATCCAAAATAGCACTCAAAGAAGAGAGGCTGAACTTGAAATCGGGGCATTTGCTTCCTATCTTATTGCATCGGGGAAAACACAGGAGTGCAAATTTGCACTGTAGCTCCATCGCAAGCCACTCTCAACCCTGCGCTTCCACGGGAAAAACCCAAGCTCGAGTTGCCCGCGCCCCCTGGAGGTGGATCGCTTTTGCCGGAAGTGCAGCCATCCACTTCCTGCTCCAAGCGCCCCCATGCGCAAGAGTCTCTAAGACACCTGGCTGCCAAGAAGCTCACAGTCCTGCAGAATCCAGGTAAGACACAGCAACTGCGTAAGGAGAGAATTCATAGAGAAAAAGGATGACTAACTTTGGAGTTTGGGGGCCTTGATTGTACATTAATCTCTGGCTGAGAAAAGAGGTTTCCTGGTTCCAGAGGCCCTAACAGTGGCAACACATGCAGATATTCAGTGGCTCTTCCTGAGGGAATCTAAGTGACCTCCTGGTGTGTTTCCATGCGGTTTAGCTCCGCATGTCTTTATTACGCCTCTTTCACAGGCCAAACCTTCCTTTCAGCAATGGGCCAAGGGTTCAAGGCAAGTAGTAAGATAGATGTCCAGACAGAGATGGGAAGAGCCACTGTCTACAAAATGCAAGTTAGGCTCATGTAGCCACTGACAGCAAAGGGAAAGAACTGGTGGCCAGGCCAGTCATGGAAGTCTTCCCAGAGAAGACATGAGCTAGACTGTGTAGACCAGATGAGTAGGAATCCTCCAGCTGACCAGCAGGAGAAGGCAGACCTTTTAGTTTCTGTGATGTAGCATGTGCTGAGTGGCCTCCTGCTATCTGGTCATGGGCTGACACCTGCCTCTGTCTCCTCTCCTGTCTCTTAACTGCCAGCCCACAGAGCTCCACCCAGCCCTTGGGCTTCTGTGCTCAGACCCATAGCAAAAGCTTAACTTGGTTTTCTCGGAGATTTTGCTTACATTTGCCCTCCACTGACACTCACAAAGTCCAAATATTTCACTGAGTGGAGACTCTTCATTACCAAGAACATGATTTGCTACCCAAAAAATCAGCTTGTTCCTCATAAGACATGTTCCACACTGAACCCACCATCTTGAAGTATGAAATCCTCCACTTCTTTGATTACTTATTTCATTGGCCTTTTAGTAGCCTGATTCTGAAAACACCCCTACTACACTCCTTTTTCTATGTCCGGAATCTAGTGTCTCTCTCAGGTGTGTGACATTCTGAAGTCATTTTCTGTCGGTGTTCATTGTTATTGCATTGATTTGGCCCCTCAGCCTCTCTTGGCTGGTGATGTGGTACCCTAACCTGTCTGTTTCTGTCCTCCTTTGCTACCCACTACTGTAAGATTTTTATGAAGTCTTATTTTAGATGGCCTCCCATTCCCTTTCTTGCATATAATGTGTCTCTGTTTCTGCAGCCTTCAGAATGGGGTGGGGGTTGACAGGCTTCTCGAGGGACCTCCTCCTCAGCATAATGTTGTTTCATACTCCCCGGCCCACAGGCGCTGTCCCATCACTTCTTCCACGCGGTAACTTCAGCATGTCCCTCCAACCTCAGTCTTCCCCTACTCATCTAACCTGTTCTTTTGTATGGACAATCACTTTCTTCTGGGCTAGCTCCGGAGCACTGAATGTGCACCCGTTATGCCAGTTCTACAATGACCTGCTTCCCTGACTCTAAGCCAGAGAAGCAATGTCATGTAATAAAGAAGAAAGAACCACTTCCTGGCCTTGCTGCCTACCAGTGTGAATTTAGGCAGCATTAATGGGCTTAGTTTCCTCATTTATAATGTGGGTATTACAATGCTCCATTCTGCCTCATGAAATTATCAAGTGATTAATAGTTAATTAAAATTATCAGCTCAATGGATATAAAGTGCTTAAATAGTACCTGGCTCAGAGGATGTAAGAATTTCCAGTGGTAAGCGATGATTCACTATTATGCCCTATTTCTCCCCGTTCTTTAAAAGCCCTGCAGAGTGCCTGATGCAGAAGCAGACATTATGTGCAACAAATGTTTCTTCAGAGAAGAAATGGCTGAATGTCTCGTCCTCTCTTTTTCTTTATTCTAATATCCAACGAATGCTTAAGTCCTGTTGTTGTTGTTTTTATCCCTTCCGATGTCCCTCTCACCCATTTGCCTCTCTGTGGTAATTGTCACTATTGCTCTTTTATTTATTCACCAGAAATTTACTATTCATGAACAGGGCGCGGGGCATTCCTAGTGCTGAAGATGTCGTTATCAGTAAGATAAATTCCTTGGTCTATGACAAAGACAGTAAATAATTGCAGATCAGTAGTTCGACCACAGCACCATTCATTCAGCATGCGGATTGGAGACATTTTCTCTTGAAGAAGAAATTGGAAAGCTGTGTGAAAAGCAGGAAGCAAATGGCTAGAGTGCCGTCATGGGGCCATGGGGGGACAGCAGTCTAGACGAAGGAATGCTGCATGTGGCTGGCACAGCTGGATTTGGGGTCTCTGGAGTCTGGATTATTGCTCACTGGCTACCTGGATCCCAGCTGCTCCTTGGCTTTCTTTCACGCTCTTTTCCATGACCAAACATCACATGGACCCCAAGGCCATTCAGGTTTATCTCCCACAAACTGTTTCTGTACTCAGCAATCGTGATCATGAACTACTTGACATTCCCCACACATTTCTTATTTTCCCCCATCTTTGTACCTGTCTCAGGTTGCTCCAGCGTTGAAAACACCTTTCTTCTCGTATCGTATCCATGCCAGCTACTCCATAAACAGAACTCATCTGCTGTCTGTGTGTGATGAGCATTGAGACTTTCTCTTCTATTCTATTTCAGCATTTATAATAAACAAGCAATGGGAGGCTGAGGCAGGAGGATCGGTGCAAGTTCGAGACCAGCCTCGGCTACAAAAGTGAGCTTAAGGCTAGCCTGAACTGCACAGCGAGACCCTGTGTCAAAAAGACAAAAAAAAAAAAAATATATATATATATATATATATATATATATATAAAATAAAATAAAATTTCAAAATATAAAAATAAATAAATAAAATAAACAAGCAAGTCATATCAAACAAGAAGATTCCAGAATTCACAAATGGACCTCGACTGATACTTGAGAATGTTGACCTTTGCCTGAAAGCTTTCTTTCTAGCTTCCATGTTTCTTGAAAGGGATTGGTGTGGGTAGATTCTGACTTTTGTTCCAGCAACAGAGTCCTGTAACTCAGTGACCTGGCTCACAAAGCATCTCTCATATAGCTCTGAGGAACTTCAGCAGTGCACACTAATTTGTAGGGAATGTCATGCTTGCTTGTATCAATACTACTAGTATTCTGAACTGCTACATGGATTTGGCTGTTTCAGCTCACATATGGGCCAAATATGATCACATGAACATGGGAGAATATTTACTCCAGCTGTGCTGACATAAAATTAACCCTCTAATAAGACTTAAATCCATGGCAACTACATGCAGCTGTAGCTCATGTTGTGCATGTCATAAATGTATTTTTGTATTTTAAATTTGTTGTATACTTGCCCAAGTGAAATGAATTTTTGTAATAAGCTATGACAGTGACGTCCCTTGCCACCCAAATCTCAGCAATCTAGACATGACTTTGCCGTCACCCCCTAAAAGCTCTCCCCCAGGTTTCCTGAGTTAGAGAATGGTCCATAATCTCCACCTGAGCCGGCCAACCACGGCTGCGACCGCGTCCCTCCACACCGAGCCTGCCCTGGATCCTCCGACCTGGCGTCCTCTGCCTCTCTCTGATCTGTGCACATCTCTCCACCCCTCCCCTGCCGTTGGCGTTCAACTCTCCAAAGCCGTTCTCTTGCTTTTGCTCAGCTCGTGCTGCTCGCTGGCTGGCCTGTTCTGGCACTCTCCCACTAGGGACCACTCAGTTCTCCGCTGTTCCCTGAGGAGAGCCCAACACACAGCACTGAAAGCCGCTTGCAAAGGTCCCTCCCGGTCCACTGTTGCTACCATTTCCGGCCTCATTTCACACTGTTCTTTCTTCGTTTCCTCTTCTTCTCTACCTTCATTCACATTCAACCCTCAAATACTTAAACTACTTCAAGCACGATTAGGGGGGTTGAAACATGTTCCTTGGCTTGGATACAAATCTTACTCTTCCAGAAAATCATACCTTGGGTATCTCATGGGAAACTCTCCTCAGCCCTTTGGAAGCCATGCTCTGAGGCCTCCCGTGTCCTCTTTATACCCACAGTTCACCATGATGCTGTTTTGCTATGATGTTTCACTTTAATTCAAATAGCATGAACGTAGGACTTCCTTAGCCTCATATTTCTAAGCCCTAGCACATTTAGGAATACAACCAGTATTTGTGCAGCAGGCAAGTAAAACATATCCCATTTGCTCTCTGCCAGGCAGTAAAGAGGATGCCATCCAGGAGGGGCTGGTGGCATCCTTCTAAATCAGTCTGACGACAAGACGGAGCTCTGCCAAGTATTTTCACGGCAGGCCATGACTCCAAGCATCTCCTCAGTGATGTTCTGCAATCTCCGTCTGTTTGCGTATCTTATTTCACGAACTCAGGAGCAGGTAGAAAATGATGTCAATTCGGACTCCCTACAACCCCCTCTTTCAAGCCGTGTCTTCTTTAGACAACTCAACTTGATTTCTTGTCCACCTGCTGCAGCCCGAGTCCTGATCTTCAGGTCTTCGCTGTGTTGATTACAATTTAATCCACTTCTCTTCGCTCGTCCATCTCTCATCTTTCATCAGATTAATCTCCTCCTGGCAGCCAGACCCTGGAAACTCTAGGTGGATAAACACCACCCCACACTTCAACAGCCCACCCGCGCAGGGTACGGAGGCAAAAAGGAGACCGGCGTGTAACTGTTGTGTACAATGTCCCCAAAGTTTTCCAAGCTTGCGCTAAATCTAAGAATGCCACAGGCGCTTCAAGAATGTTAAAGGAAGTGAAGCGATGTTTGTCTTCCATATGAAAAAAAAACCCTAAACGTTGTAAATGACAATTTTCTGAATGAGAAACGTGGAGCGAACAGCAGGGACCACGTGCGGCAGTGCTCTTCCCATGGAACCGTGAAGCTCCGCAGTGCCTCCGCTAGTGTCTACTTGGGGTTGCTGGGGGCAACCGCCTTGATGGAATTTTGTCCATCACTGAAGTGAAAATAGTCCAGCAAAGTCTAGACATTTCCTCAGTGATATTAAAGCAAAATACAGCCCAAAGGGCAGAGCATTTGGGCCTGTGTGATAAACCCGGTGAGTGCCAATTATTGAAATGTCAATGCTAAGGACGATGTCGCGAATGCTGACCTCGTGAAAGTAGAAACATCGTGTGGGACTCTTGCTCCGAAATGGGCAGCAGTTCTCTGAATAGAATGACACTACCATTTTCCCAAGCCAAAATACATATCAGTAAATACATATCTTTGGATTTTGTATGAATATTTAGAACCTCGTTGAAATTCTTGCCGTTACCTCTGGCCATTTTTTCCCCATTTATGTATTTGGTACAGAGTCTCACTGCACAGCTCGAACTCCTAGTGAGCCTCCTGCTTTCGGCTCTTCCAGGTCTGGAGTTACAGGTGCGCACCTGGACTTGGTCACCAGCTCAGCACTTCCTGGGGGCGGGGGCAGGGACACACGCAGGACTGGGGATTGAACCCTGGTCCCTGAGCTGGCCAAAGCAGGCACTTACTCCGCTGAGCTATCTTGCTTGCCTTTGTTGTCTTCTTTTTTTTTTTTTTTTTGTCTTTTTTGAGACAGGGTCTTGTTATGCAGTTGAGGCTGGCCTTGAGCTCACTTTTGTAGCCCGGGCTGGTCTCGAACTCGCACCGATCCTCCTGCCTCAGCCTCCCAAGTGCTGGGATTACAGGCGTGCGCCACCACGCCCAGCTCTTTGTTGTCTTCTTAATAGCACAACCTCTTATTCCTAAGAGCCTGTTCTACTCCAGCCTGACCTCTCTTGTGCAGCACGAGATAAATGGAAATCCATCGGGCTGAATTACATCCTCCGGTGCCTCACAGCTGTACATTTTCCTTTCAGCCTACTCTGGTTACCTTATAGCACCCTGGCTCCCAGATGGGTCTCTGTTTCTTAAGGGACTCTTCACCACCCAATGATTCCTAACCCAGAAGGCCTAACAAAGCCTGGAACATTAAAATCTCTCTGGCAAAATGTTTATCGCCAAGCAATGACCAACTTCAAGACTGTTCTACAAACACTTGCAAAGCATGTGCTTTCCCTTGTGACGCATCTTTCAGAGCCCAGAGTTAATTCACCCCTTGCTCCCAAGACGTAATCCCCGGAAGGCGCAGAAGGACAGACCTCGGCACGAGAGTGGGAGTGGGATGCCGCCCCCAGCAGGCCCGTCTGGAAAGGCCAGAGAAGCGTGCAGCGGGGCCGGCAGCCGCCTCCCTCTCCTTGGCTCCACAGGTGCTGACTCCATCCCAAGGGCAAAGTGAGCGCACCCGGTGGAAAAACGCATAAGCCCTGAACACCTCATGAGCTTTGATATGGTACAGCTCACGAAGATTTCAACCCGCACCATTCTAGTCAGAAATGAAAACCAAATGAACCACCATTCAAAACTGCAGCAGCATTTCAGTGAACACTGATTCCATGAACTGAGTCACATTTGCAGTACTGGAAGGTGATTTTCTTACTGGTTTTTCCTACATATAGAGCTATGGGCAAAAGAGATGCTCTTGGGGACAGGGTGCAGTCCCTGTCCCCAGGGCATAGTGATAAAGGTGTCTCCTGTCTCTCCTTTCTGACTACAGTCTGGTTCTACTTCCCATTCTGATCTGCCCACAGCAAGTCCTGCCATTGCTCCCTACTTACCTGTGGAAGTGAGCGACTCACAGTTCAAGCAGCGGGCTGAATTTGTCCTGCAGCACCACCAGGAACTCTTGCTTCCCTGGCTCCGCTGAACTTCTGTGCTTTAGAGAACTCGCACCCCTTTTACAGCGCCCTATTTCCCAAATTTCAGGGCGTGGAGTGCACCCACGGCGAGCAGGAGAGGACTACAGCACAGTGTGAGAAAGCCAGTCTCACAAAAAGTGATTGTAAACCCTTTGAATTTATTGGAAATAGTAGTGCAGCGAGGGGCCAAAGTTTAAAAGCAATGCATTAATTTCATGTCTGTTCTGAAGTTCTATAGAGATGATACAAAGCAGTAATAAAATGAGCAAAGACTCAAGAGTCCAAGCAAAGCAACAAGTTGTTCCTCAAGGTGACGCATGCTTGAGCCCGGCAGCTGCCTGCCTCTGCCACCCCTATTTTGCTGATTGCTGACTGCAGTTGGAACCAGGAAGTGACCAAGGGAACTTTCCAGGGTCACTGAACTTTCGGTGTCAGCTGAGGATAGGACCCACGTGGACAGTGCGTGCTCCGCCCCCTCAACGTGGTGGCCATCTTTGAACACAGCATAGTTGAAAGAAAATTTTGTTTAATAAGGCAATGAAGAAAACACAACATCTAAGGTTATTCCCCTGAGCTGGACTGGATTTATGTTCTGTAAGTGAGGGAGTCTTCTACAAATTAGGTCCAATCATGACTTATTTATGAGGGATTTTTATTTAGAAGGTACAAATTATTAAGCAAAACAAATTCTGAAAGTATGTACATAATTATGTTATATTAAGTTCAGAAAATCAGGCAGTTTTCAATGAGCTAAAGTCTGAAGATAGTCAACATGTAAATATTAGAACTGAATCTATTGGCTTTGTGGAAAACTTTTGACGTATGTCTTTTTGAAAAGAGAAGAAACTAATATTGTCAAATTTTAAGCAAGGCACAGAAAAAAAAACTAGCTATATTTCACTTATTACTCTTGGAAGGAATCTTGTGCTTCGAAAAAGATTCTACAAAGTTGGAATTAAAGTTCACCAATAGAACTCTCCCATTAGAAAAAAAGGTGATGGATTAATCATTGGATTATAAGGCAGAAAAATATCTTTCTCAAAGTCCTGAATTACCATCCAAATGACAGCAGTTAAACAGCCAAGTTTAGTGTTCTCTCTCTCTCCCTCTCTCTCTCTCTCTTCCTCTCTTCCTCTCTCTCTCTCTCTTCCTCTCTTTCTCTCTCTCTCTCTCTCTCTCTCTCTCTCTCTCTCTCTCTCTCTCTCTGTATCTCTCTCTCTTTCCCCACACATTTGTATTAAGGTCAGCATGACTGAGAACTGCTATCAATCTAGGTGGTCTCCAGAAAGCTATGCTCAAGGAAAAGAAATGTTTAGGATTATCCCAAGTCAAATGTGTCCACAAGCTGCTTTCATATGGTGGTAGCCACATCAGTCACTGGGCTACAGAGAAATAAGAGTACAGAAGAAGGTTCTCCACATCCGCCTCCAGCCACACACAGGCCTCCAAGCCTGGCTTTACACCCTTTTATTTTCCTTCCTCCGCTGTTGTCCTTCCCACTGCTTTGGGTCATCACATTCGTTGAGCGGCCTTCACAAGCACTGCCTCATACATGCCCTAAAGCACCCTAAGTCCTCTTCCTTGCTCGTGCAGACCCTGTCAGCAGGAGGTCGGACTGCGGGTTACACAGGTTCAGGCAGCTTCTTCCTAGGTAGTTTCTTTTCGCCTGTATTTTAAATCGGTATATAAAAATGGAACTCGCTGTGGGGTCGCAGGATGTTTTGGTGTGTGATGTGTGCAGTGTGTAATGCTCAGACCAGGATCAGCTTGTCTACCTTCTCAACGTTTGCCATGTATTGGTGGTGAAAATATTTTTTCTAGCTTTTTTTCAACTACACAGTGCGGAGCAATCCACCCAAGTCCTCATATGTCCCTCTCTTAGACAAAAGATACTTTTCTCTCAGTAAATATACTCCGCTGCTCTGCTCTCTCTCTCTTTCATTCTTCCTCTATATATTGTTATTGTTGTTGTTGTTGTTGTTGTTTACGCCAGCCCTGGCAGCAGAACTCACTTCTCCTACCTGACTACAACTTAGGACACACGGCTGACACTCTCCCAACCCTTCCATCTTCACCGCCACCACCACACTCAGCTTTGCTTACGGCTAACCCATTTCCACCTTCTACAGTATCAGCTATTTAGATGTCACAAGAGTGCACTCATGTGCTGCCTTTCGGTTCTCCATGGGGGATACATTCACCAAAAATTATTGACTTGAATACTTAACAGTTATACTTTTGTTTTATGCAGTTTTTATGTATTTGGTAGAGGGCCTCACAGCAGCTCAGACTCATAGTGATCTTCCTGTTTTCAGCCTCCCCAATGCTGGGATTACAGGTGTGCACCACCCACCAGGTCTCAGTTGCTCTGTCAGTGTTCCTGGAGGCAGAGCTGGAGCAGCATGGAACCCCTGTCCATGTGTTAGCCTAAGCAGGTGCTTAGTCCACTGAGCTACCCTGATGTCCCTTGTTTTATGCAATTTTTTTTTTTTTGGTACCTGGGGTTGAACTCAGGACCCTGTGTTTGCCAGGCAAGTGCTTATTCTACTGAGTTATCTCCCCAGCCCCATATGCAAATTTTTATTAAAGCTTTAAACAAATATTAAATCCTAGATAATAGATTTGCTTTCTGTAATGATGCAGGACAGCAATTCTAACAGTAACTTAAGCAGGAGCAAACAGATTAAAGGTGATGGGAACAGTTGTTGAAGGGAAAATTACAAGTAAGCAAAGAAAGAAGATTGTCTTCCAATTACACTGTGTTTCTGTCTCACTCCAGAAAGAATAACTCTTATCAAGAAATCAACCAACAACAAATGTTGGAGGGGCTGTGGGGGAAAAGCTCCCCACACTGTTGGTGGAGGTGTGGACTAGCGCCAGCACCGTGGAAGTCAGTGTGGAGATTCCTCAAAATGCTATGACTAGAGGTCCCACTGGACCCAGCTATTCCTCCCCTAGGTATCCTCTCAGAAGAATTAAAAACATCACACCACGGCAGCATATGTGCACCCATGCTTATGGCAGCACAGTTTGTAGTAGCTAAACCTGGGAACAGCCCAGATGCCCATCAGCCAAGAATGGATAAACATATGGCATCTTTACACAATAGAGTACTATTCGAACATAAAGAAAGAAAAATCTGAGGCTTTGATAGGTAAGTGGATGATCTGGAATCCATACTCTTTGGTAAAATAAATCAGATTCACATGTGTAGACACTGCATTGTCTCCCGGTGTAGGAAAACTGAAAGAATAAGTGGTGCCTAAAATGCATGGGCATCGCGAAACGGGAAGAAATCCTCCAAAAGGAAAAAGGAAGTAGGTTAGAGAAAAGGGAGAGAGTGGAAGGAGGAAAATAATAAATAATGCAGGTTAGGGATACTATTCATGCCTTGTAGTTCATTGAAAAAGAAGGTTTGTACTAATATTTTAGAATTTTTATGGCTATATGTTGCACTCTGGGTAGCTACTGTAAAGATAACAATGTACGTGTATTAACTATTGTTTTTATGATTTTTATTATGAAACTTTGTTCTACTTTCTTTTCCATTGAGAGAGAGAGAGAGAGAGAGAGAACAGATGAGGGCCATGGAGAGAGCTCATAAGTGCCTGCCTGGCAAGTGCAAGTTCCCAAGTACAAAAAAAAAAAGAAAAAAAATGAGTGAAGGAACAAAAGAGAGAAAGAGAGATAAAAGAAAGAAAGAAAGAAAGAAAGAAAGAAAGAAAGAAAGAAAGAAAGAAAGAAAGAAAGAAAGTAAGTAAGTCCCGGGAATCCTCATGTACTCATGGGCCAGGTCCATGAATGGTGCCTGCATATGACAGCGGTGGAACTTCCAGGAGTGGGGTCCAGCAGATAGAAGTGGGTCACTAGGTGGCTCTCTTTCTCTGGCTCCTTCTTTTCCTCTGCTTTTTGACTGCTCTGATTGGAGCTGCTGTCCTTTGCCCAGTCCCTGCCTACTTGCAGCCAGCCAGTGATGGACTAAAGCCAAGAGTCAGAGTAAACCTCTCCTCTAAATAGCAGCGTCAGGTGTTCTCCCCAATGACCAGGAAAATAACTAAAACAAACCAAAATTAAAAGCATCAATATAAACTTATGATTTTCTGTATATATCAGTATAGCTATGTAAACACAGAAATGATTGATTAAATGCATATAGGCTTGTGTATGTGTTAGATTGACAGATGATGATGATGATGATGATGATGATGAAGAAGATAGATAGATAGATAGATAGATAGATAGATGATAGACAGACAGACAGACAGACACACAGACAGTAGCTCTGTCCTCTGAGATTGTTTCCGTGTTATCACACAGCACTAGCAGTGAGAATGCCCAATACTTAGCTATTGATTTTTTGTTTCTCTTCCATTCCAGAAAACCTAGGCTTTTCACAGAAACAAGATAATATTATTCCAAGGCTAACTCAGAAAGGACAGCAGCAATAAACAGTTTTGCTGAAATTAATATGATCTGTTGATTTAATAACAGTTTTTATCAATTTTAATTCTCCTGATTTGGTTAGTTATGCTGTGGTTATATAAAATGATCCTCTTGTTAGAAAATATTCACTGAACTATTTAACAAAAAGAAGGTATCACTGTCCTTCATTTATCATCAAATGAAACAAGAAAGTCGTGGTGGAGGGAGAGAGAGAGAGACAGACAGACAGAGAGACAGACAGAGAGACAGAGAGAGAATCAAAGCAGTGGGAGAAAAATGGAAACTACTGTTTACTGTAAGCAAAGTATTTCTTGCGTTCTTCAGTTTACTGTAATGTACACTAGTTACACTAAAGAATACTTCAGTATCTTTCTGTGTCACTCAGTCTAAGAAACACAGTTCTAAAACTAGTGTCCAAGTCTGTAGTACCCTGGCCTGGTCACTACCACTCTGCCGCCATCTTTCTTCCTGTGCCTCTCCCATGGTGTCCCTCGTGCCTGCTCCCTGGCCTTTGGCGGGTGTGGTACTCACACCGTCTCCCTGGCCTCCTCTTACGCAGGATGAAGGTGTGTACAGACTGAGGACCCTGGCCCCTTGTTGAATCAGTTATGTATGACACTGAGCCAAATTTTCCTGATTTTGACATTGTAACGCAATGAATGCAAGGCATAACCATCAGGTAGAAGTGAGTGAAAGGAGCCTCAGGGTTTTCCACCTTTGCAACTTATTACAGACCTATCAAGATGAAAGCAAAACAAAACCTTAAAAAAGAAAATCTTTGCAATGTTGTATTCTGAAAACTTTAACCATGAGAAAACATTAAAATAGAAAAAGCACTGATGGACAATTACAAAGCATATTTCTTCAACAACTGAATTTTTTGTTAGTTGCTTTAGATCCATTTGATTCGCAGAATGCAATTCTGCCTTGTGTTGACATTTTCACTGCTAATTGTTTACACCTTCAAAGACAAGACTATAAAAGCTGCTGAGTCATGCTGCCGTGCATAACTTTCACCAGCACATGCTAAAGAAAAATTCGTTATGCTCTTCAGCTCCTGGGGTACAGTGGCAGGTCCCTGGGAGTCTGTGAGGAGCATTCCCCCAGGGAGATGAGACTGTCATAGAATCGCAGTGTCTATGCACAACCAGATGGAGGCGTTGAACTGTGACGACCAGGCACAAGCCAAATGGCCTGCTTGTGACAAACTCGTCTATTTTCCATTCTTCTGAAAATGGCTTTATCTTCTTCATTCCTAGGAAGAGTATTTTACTGGAGGTGAGGTTTGAGTTTGGCTGCACCATGGAACCAACCCAAGAGTGGTTTCTTACCCACAGTGCAAGTCCTTTTTCTCTGATCCTTATCTCTCCTCCTCGAGCAGGTCACATTTCTCCTTATGCCTCTCTCTGAATTATGCTACTTAAACCAGTTGCAGTGGCCCTGATGTCTGATTCTCCCTCCAGAAAATTAGGAACTGGGAATCACAGACTACTCCGACCAGGTAACCTGAAGGTCCAGAGGGACCAGCTGGTTGCACTTGGCCAGGGATATAGCTCAGTGACACAGTGCCTTCCTGGCAAGGGCAACATCATGAATTCAATTCCCCATATTAAAAAATAATAATAATAACAAGAAAAAAGAAGTAATGCTTGACTTTCTTATTGTTAAGATAAGATAATTACCAAGGCTTTGTCATACTTCTCTTATTCTTTTATTTTTAACTATGGTTAAAAAGTCACATCCTCACGTCAAAATTATTTACATAGAGGCTATAATCCTAACCAGTTTGAAGAGTACAGCTCTGCAGTATTAACAATGTTCACACTACTGACCAAAAGATCTCCAAAATATTTTCGTTTTGTCAGATTTGGAATCCTACTCCCTGAAATAATAACTTCTCATTCCCCTGGTGACTATGATTCAGAATTCTATGAGTTTTACCATTTTAGATCCTTGAGATAAGTAGGCTCCTACAATGTCTGTGTTTCGGTGCAGGCTTGTATCATTCAGTACAGCACCCTGCAGGGACTCCTGCATTGTCCCATGTGGGGGAGGAGGAAGTCCTCTGTTCACTAGGCTGAGCAGTGTGCTAGATATGGAGCCAGGCACCTGTCACATCTCCTATGTATGCGTTCATCCGTCAGTGGGCATGGTGGCAGTTTACGCCACTTGGCCCTGGTGAGCAATCCTACAATGAACTCAGGTGTGTGCAAATACATCTTAAAGTTTTCTCTTTTCAATTCTTTTAGCAGTGTGCCTATGGGGTGAATGGACCACATAGTGATTATATTTTTAAGCTTTCGAAGAAGTGCTCTACCATTCTTCATGGTGACAGCACTAAGTGACACTGCCGCTAACGGTGCACGTGGCTCCCCTTCCTTCACAGCTCACCAACACCTGCAACTTACTTGTCTCACAGCGGCTGTCTGCATGGGTCTCAGCTGATGGCACACTGCGGCCCTGACTGCAGTGTCTTTCCTGGCTAGTGACATGAAGCAAGCTGTCATCCCCTTGTTAGCCAATGTTACACCTTCTGTGAGTAAATGTCTACTCGAGTCTTTCTCTATTTTTAAATGAGTTATTTGCCATTGTATTATAAGAGCTCATACTTTAGAACCCCTTTCCAGATGTATAATTTATCAACATGTTCTATCATGTGTTTTATCTTTTGACTCTGTTCTTAGCTTTCTTAGGTATGAAAAATGTTTTTAGTTTCATGCAGTCCTGTTTATCCACTTTTTTCTATACTATTTTATTGTATGTTGGCACCAGTGTATATAAAATGTCCTCGTGAAATAGAAATTCATGAAAACCCAGAGAGGTAGCTGTCAAGGACTGAAAAGAATAGAAGTCTGTATCTAGTGGCACACGTGAAGAACGGGGAAGTCTTTGTACAGCCCTCATTTTTTTTTTTTTTTCTGAATAGTCATTCGTTGGTTAAAAGTGCTCTGGGAAATTCTCAAGAACTCATTTGACTACAAAAAGAACAGGCTTTCTGTGGTCTGAAGGGATTTGTACTAGAGGAAACTCCAGGCAGCGGAGGGCCACACGGAGCATTCTGCAGGCAGAACCGTAGAACCGTTTCAAGTCGGCAGCTGCCTGGGAAGCTTCACGCGGTTGAGCCCGGCCTCCAGCCTGAGCTACTGAACTACTTTCTTCATGGCGACGACAGTGAAAGAGCCAGACACAAAGTACACCTAACGGCAAGGCCAACTCAAAGGCCAGGTGCCGAAGAGCGAGGGTCAGTGGAGCCAGCCGTCCAGGTGCGCAGAAGCGGACAGAACTCCAAAATTTGCCTCTCTATCCATTTTTTATGTTCTTAACTGTGCCATTAGCATCCTAGCCAAGAAAATATTGCTGAAGCCAAATTCCATGAAGTGGTTTTTCGGTTTTCTTCTAGGACTTTTCTATTTTCAAAACTTATTTGTAGAGTATTTAACCAATTTTGAATTATTTTTATGTGGTATAAAGTCAGACCCTGCTTTCTCATATAGAAATCTACCTGTATCAACGACATTTATCAAAGTATCATGTGGTCTGTACTCCTGCACCAAGTATCTGCCAATCCTAAGCATTGAGTGGTTATTTCTGGCCTTTCAATGCCATTGCATTGCCCTATACAATTGTTCTTAGATTATTAGCATAAGTTAGATTACTGAACCTTGCATCACATGACTTATTTTTAGAATATTTTTCTCCAACAAGCCAAGCATGGATGTGCAGAGCAGTAGAGGTGGTCAGGCCTGT
The DNA here is from genome assembly GCA_004027025.1 of Myocastor coypus. Taxonomy (NCBI): domain Eukaryota; kingdom Metazoa; phylum Chordata; class Mammalia; order Rodentia; family Myocastoridae; genus Myocastor; species Myocastor coypus. Next base: position 37,519 of record PVJA010004504.1, read on the forward strand.
GGGCTGAACGCAGAGGTCTGGAGCAGTAGAGGCGGCCAGAACCAATGACTTCTGGGCGTGGCAGTGCAGACCCAGGTGGAGGGGGTGATACCTGTGTGTGGACTCAGGGAGCTGAGAGGCATTCTGCTAGGCTCAGCAGGATCCAAGCTGAAAACAAGACCTACCAGCACAATCCTTGTGGCACAGAGGTGGCAGGAGATAACTAAGGTGAACTAGTCTGCCTAGAAGTCTCCAGATACATCAAGGGTTGGGGGGAGGGAGTGTAAAGACAGAACTCAGGCGAACCAGTTTACATACAAATTCCCAATTTAGGACTAGCTTTGTTACACAGATATAGTGTTTGATCCTATGGTCTAAAATACAAGACCATTAGTTAACAAAGCTGATCAACTTCTAAAGTTCAATTGCTGTTATCAGTGTTGCTATTTATACTACTGTAACTAGGGTACCATATCTTCCGTAACCCCATGTTCTTCCTTGGGTAATAATATCAGAAAGCGCTTGGGCCATAACCTCACCACAGCCCTACACTGAAGAACAGAGGGCAGGGTTGCAAGCAGAAAGCAATATCTTACTCTCACTAAGTAGAGAAGGCACAAACTTGGGACACAAACAAAACAAGAATCTCTGCCACAGAAGAGTTATTAAAATTACAGATTCTTCATAGGGAGGTTCTAGTAGAATTGATACAGCTACTATCAAACGTTCACGAAAAAAAGTATCACAGGAACAAAGTAAAGGCATATTTCTGAAATAGCAAATGACAAAAACAAAGAGTAAAATGCAATCTCAGGCCCCAGGCCCACCCAGAATCCACCAAAGAGGGGAAACAAACACAGGAGAGGCAGGGAACCAACAGTAGGAAGATAGCATGACAAACAAAAGCCAACGCACGTCAGTAGTAATCGCCATTGTAAGTGGACTCAATTCACCAATTAAAATAGATTGAGAGAATGGATCAAGAAACAAAATCAAACAATATGTTGTATACAAGATACATATTTAACAAGAAAAGAAAGTCACACTCTGAGCGTCAAAGGATGGAAAACAATACCACATGCTCCAGGAACTCAGAAAAAACCAGGGCAGCTAACCTGCTCACAGACAATCTGAACTTCAAACTAAAAATGATCAAATGAGATAAAGAAGGTAACTATATACTGGTTAGGGGAAAATTTCAAGAGGACAAGATAACATTCATAAATATGTATGCACCAAATATGGGAGCACCCAACTATATAAAACAAATTTGAAAGGACATGAAAAATCTAATAAATGATAGCACAATTTTTTTTTTTTTTTTGTCTTTTTGAGACAGGGTCTCGCTATGCAGTTGACACTGGCCTTGAGCTCACTTTTGTAGCTCAGGCTGGTCTCGAACTCGCACCGATCCTCCTGCCTCAGCCTCCCGAGTGCTGGGATTACAGGCGTGCGCCACCACGCCCGGCTTGATAGCACAATCTTAACAAAGGAACTTAACATTCTTTTCTCTCAAAAGGATAGGTCAAGTGGGCAAAAATTATCAAACAGGGAACAAAACTAAACCAAACCCTTGAAATAAAGGACTGGGTGTTCCACCTAACAACTTCTGAATACACATTCTTTTCAGCTGTACATAGGATGTTCTCTAATATAAACCACATACCAGTCCATAGATCATGCTTAAGTAGATCTAAGAAAATAGAAGTTATCCCATGCATATTATCTGACCACAGTACAATGAAACTGGAAATAAATGACAAAACAAATCACGAAATACCATAAACACATAGAAATCAAACAGCACTCTACCCAGCAACCACTGGGTTACAAGTGAAATTAAATAAAAAATCAAACAAGACATACAATCCAAATTAAATTCAAACACAATTTACCAGAATTTGTGAGATGCAAGGAAAGCAGTTATTAGGCAGAAATATATAGTGGAGAACTAGGAATACATCATGAAAATAAATAAATGTCCCAATACTGCACTTTAAGCTTCTAGAAAAACAAGAGCAATTCCGAAGAAGGCAGGAAACTATAAAGATGAGGGCAGAAATGAATGCAATTGAACTAAAAAAAATACAATAAATTAATGATTCAAAGAGCTGGCTCTCTGAAAGATTAAATAAAATTGATAAACCCCTAGACAATCTCATCAAAAAGAGGAAGAAAAAAATACAAATTCCATCAATAAAGAAATAAAAGTGTGAAATTACTACAGGTCCTGTGGAAGCAGAAGCTTATCAACAGCTATTATGAAAATTTTTACCTCACACAGTGGGAAGCACAGAAGAAATGGACAGCTTCCTAGGTAGGTATAAATTACCAAAACTAAATCAAGAAGATACAAAAACTCTGAAAAACTCAGTGTTAGTCAAATAAATTTAAAACATAACAAAAACTTACTAACACAGAAAATCCTATGTTGGATTCATAGCTGAATTTTACAAGAAATTTAGAGAAAATTTAATTTTAATACTCCTCAAACTCTTCAATGAAATTGAAAAGGAAGGAATACTTCCAAAATCATTCCTGGAGGTAAGTATTATACTGATACAAAAACTGGACAAAGATTCAACCAAAAAGAAGAGAATTACAGGCCAGTCTCCCTCATGAACATAAATACATAAATCCTCAGTAAAATACTAGCCAATAGAATGCAGCAAATCATCAGGAAAATTATATACCATAAACAAGTCGGATCCACCACAGGGATGCAAGGATGGCTCAATATATGCAAATCTGCAAATGTAATACACTATATAAATAGAGCTAAAAACAAAAATGACATGATCCTTTCAATAGATGCAGTAAAAGCTTTTAACAAAGTACAACACTCAGTCATGATCAAAGTCCTTCAAAATAATTACAGTATAAGACATATGTCTCAATCCATTAGAAGCCATCTATGACAAACCAACAGTCAACATCATCTTAAACAGAGTAAAACTGAAAGCTTTCACTCCAAAATAAGATAAAAGTCAAGGATGTCCTCTATCACCACTCCTATGAACATAGTTGTGGAAACATAAGCCATAGCCATTAGACAAAAGACAGAAATAAAAGGAATAAGAATAGCCAAAGAGGAAGTTATCATTGTTTGCAGATAACATGATGCTCTACATGAAAGACTCAAAAGCCTTCACTAAGAAGCTCCTAGAATTAATAAACAATTTCAGTAGCATAGTAGGATATAAAGCCAACACACAAAAATCAATAACATTCTTCTACACAGATAACAAACTACATCTTGTACTCTGAGCAACTACTACAAAGACAACAAAATGCAATGTATTAATTATAGCAAATGTCCTACTAACCTTTTGTGAAAGAGCCCCATTGTTATTTATTTCTCATTAATGTTAATAATTTTTTTTAAAAAAAGAGAAATTAGAGAAAAAAATAAAAGATTTAGGAATTCTTTTTGTAGTGTGTGCAGGGTCTCCCTACACAGATTGGACTCATAGTGATCCTCCTGTTTTTCAGTCTCTCAAGTTCTGGGATTAAAGATGCCTGCCACCATGCCCAGTCTCAAACACATCTCAGCACACCCTGGGGGTAGTGCCGGCATGGCAGGCCCAGTGGATGTAACCCTTGGCCTCAGCCTGGGCCTCTGCCTTTGCCTAAGCAGGTGCTTTAATCCACAGAGCTATCTGGCTGGCTAAGGAAGTAAAACGTCAATACAATGAAAATTACAATACTCTGAAAAAAGAGATCGAATAGGATTTCACAAAATGGAAAAATAATCTTGCTCCTGAACATGAAGAACCAACATTCTGAAAATTGTCATACTCCCAAAATTGTTATATAAGTTTGATGCAATCCCAGCTAAAATGCCATGAACATACCTTACAGCTCTAGAAAAAGCATTTGTAAAATTTATTTGGAACCAGAAAAGACCTCGAATAGCAAAGTCCATCTTAGGCAGCAAAGGTACAGTGGGAAGCATTACATTTTCAGATTTGAAATTATACTACAAAGCTACTGTGATAAAATCAGCATGGTACTGGCAACAAAATAACAGACCAGAGCATCAATGGAACAGACTAGAAGAACTGGATAAAACTACAAACACCTTCAGCCACCTAATACTTGACGAACAGACCTAACATGTTCACTGGAAGAAAAATAGCCTCTTTAGAGATGGCAAAATAGCTCAGCAGTCTAAAGAGCTACCTCAGGTAAGCTTAGGTAACCACCGGGAATATGGCTCAGTCCTAGCATCAAATGCTACACCAGCCTGCCTCCACGGTGGGGGTGAGCAGGCCACAAAAAGAAAGAAAGAAAGAAAGAAAGAAAGAAAGAAAGAAAGAAAGAAAGAAAGAAAGAAAGAAAGAAAGAAAGAAAGAAAGAAAAGAAAGAAAGAAAGAAAGAAAGAAAGAAAAATATTTTCTTTAACAAAAGGTGCTGGAAGTCCAGTAAGATAGCTCAGTGCACTAAGCACCTGCTTAGGCAAGCACAGGGACTGGGATTTGATCCCTGGCACCATGTGCCATGTGGGCCCCAACCCCAGGCAGGCTGAGTGTGCCACCAAGTCCTGATGCGGTGGTGTTTGCCTGTAATTTAAGGGCTGGTGCAACTGAAAACAGGAGGATCACTGCAAGTGCAAGCGGTGCAGTGAGGTTCTGTACCAAATAGGTAAAAAATAAAATAAAATAAAATAACAAATAGCACGGGAAAACTGGCTATGTACCAAAAAATTAAAAACAGATCTAGGCACATCATGTACACTAACCTAAAGTCGAAATTGACTAAATATCTAAACATTAAAACAGAATCTATTGGAAGAGAAGGTAGGTGGAAATATTAAAGACATAGAAATAAGCAGAGTGTTCATAACTGAAGACCACACTGAACAGGAAATACTTCAAAGAATCAAAGATGGGATCTCATCTCATCAAGAAATTTCTGCATATTGAAAGAAATCACCAGCAGAGCAAAAAGACAATCCACAAGTTGGGGAAAAAAAATCTTAAACAATAATCACTCAGATCAAGGACTTCTATCTAGAATATATAAAGAAGCAAAAAAAAAAAAAAAAAAAAAATTAGGACCCAAAGGTTCAAAACCCCAATCGAAAAATGGGCATCTGGGATGAACGCACGCTTCTCAAAGGAATGGATAAAAAAAGATGTGGTGTTTTTATACAACGGAGTATTACTCATCCATGAAGGAAAACAAACTTGATGCCTTTATAGGTAAATGGATGGCAACTAGAGGCTATACTGATAAGTGAAATAAATCAAACCCATATGTGTAAACATCATATGTTTCCCTTAGTGCAAGAACCTGCAAGGATAAATTAAATCTGAAAGGTATAACAGATATAGTAAAATAGAAAGAAACTGAACATGAGGAATAAAAAACAAAGAGAAAAAATATGAAAAAAAGTAAGGGGGAAAACGATGCAAGTATGTATTTGGGATATTGGAGATGACTGTAGTATTCATTTCTAACGGTTTTTTGAAAGTAGCATTTAATATTTAAAATTTTCATGTCAACTAACTCTACACGTTATCTATAGTCTGAGTAACTACATACATCAAGTATAGCAAAGTGCAATACAAAAGCTATGGTTCAATGGGCCAGCCAAGTAGCTCAGTGGATTAAAGTGCCTGCAAGCAAGTACAGGGGCTGGGCGTTCAATCCTCTGGCCTGCTGTGCTGCCCTGACCCCGGGGCATGCTGAGATGACAGCTGAGGCTGGCCTGAGCACCTCTCCTTGAAAGAAAAGTAACTGTCTCCATTTTGACTGAGCCTGACCCTATTTCCTCATATTAAAATGTGTAGAGCTGGCTAGCACTTCTCTTTATCCTTTCAATTGGCCTTAAGCAGTGTATATTGGTCTAGCCGAGGTGCTAGGGGTAATTTTTGAAGACTGCACATGTGTTTCCCTGCTAACAGGACAAAGAGCCAATGCTCCACGGTGTCAGCTGGGATCGAGCCTTGAGAGAGAGGCTATCACTTCATGGGGCTTGAAAGATTACACATCACTGTTTGATCAATCTTATATACCTATATCTATTAATCTAAACTGATCTGATGATGAAAATATGTAATATAACAATTGTTAAATTTAAAAAATAAAAATATTAAATTAAAAACAAGAAATGGAAAAAAATATTAGTTACACTCAAAAAAAAAAAAAAGATTACACATCAGAGCTAAAGCACCAGATCCCCCAAAATATTAGATACTATCTCAATAGCATAATACAAATTACTTCCTTTGCATTTCCTCTCAATATGGTGGAGGCGAATGCAGGCCTCCTACCTAGCCCAGCTCACAGTGCTCCTCTTCTTCCCACAATTCCCTTTTGCAAGTCACTCCTGCTTCTTCTCCAATGAATAAAAACGTGAGTGCAGCCCTGGGTTGCTCTCTTGGTTCCGGAAAGCCATCTTCATGGCTGGACTTAGGGCGCCTTGGATCCCCAATAATTACATATATATATATATATATATATATATATATATATATATATATATCTTTGTTATCACTGTGGGTTGTGCTGGGAATGGTAGATTGGAATTAACTTGGTGGAATTCCAATAACAGGTTTTCAGGATTGTAAGTTTTGACTTCTTGGGCCAAGACAAGAACCAGGAAGGGTCTCCAACAGGTGTGGTGGTGCGGGACTGTAATCCTAGCTGTTGAGAAGTTACAAACAGGCAGATCACTATGAGTGTGATCCAGGAGTAAGACCCTGAACACACTGTAGACCCTTTCCTAAAAAAAAAAAAAAGAAAGAAAGACACAGTTGAATACCTCTCATGTTGTTCTTATAAATGTATGCCATTTCTAATATCTTATCAATTAATATTCTCTTTAAAATTAATTTTTTAAATATAAAGTAGAAAAGACCAAAAAATGACATTTATTGAAAGCATTAACATTTAATTATTTGACCAATTTTGTGTGCCTACATCTGTTAATCTGAGTAAAAGATTTGATGATAAACTTGTAATATGCAATATAACAACCATTGTTCAAGTTTTATTGTTGCACTGAAACTCTATCATTGCCGGGCGTGGTGGCTCACGCCTGTAACCCCAGCACTCGGGAGGCTGAGGCTGGAGGATCCGTGCGAGTTCGACACCAGCCTGGGCTACAAAACTGAGCTCAAGGCCAGCCTCAACTGCATAGTGAAACCCTGTTTCAAAAAGGCAAAAAAAAAAAAGAAACTCTATCATGTGCACTGTTGTTTCTGGTATTTGTACTCTTTAAAGTAAAACAATTTCTCTTTATTTCATATTTCTTTTTTTTTCCTTCTTGACAACAAATATTAGACAAATGATAGTATGGTTTTATCCTTTCATGATTAGGTGTGAATCCCTAAAATGTCTGAGCACTTTCTTAGGAATCCACAATCTCTTAATCACTCATTAGGAAATCTGAGAGATTTATTTAGTATTATTTCATGCTTAACCCAGGATGACACCTACAAACTCTCTTAAAGTGCATTATTTGGCTTATTTGAACCAAAAGTTAGAGGCAGTCCACACTTAAAACTCTTCCTTTTTACTGTGTATATTTGATATGTAGACAATGGATCAATTCTCATATATAGCAGCCTGTATTTTGGATTTGTTTATTTTTTTTCCGTTGTCTGTAATTTAGCTTTAAACACAGCTTAACTGGTAGTTCAACTGTTTGGTCATTTAACTGCAAATTTTGCTTAGCTGTAGAAGCTTGATGTTGTTGTACCTGCATCCAGGGTGCTCTGTAAACTTCTAATTGGGGATTCTTAGGGCCTTTCTCAGTCTCACCAGGTGTTCTCAGAAGTGCTTTGCCATGCTTCCGCCCAAGGTAAGTAAGATCCTCTCCTCTTCCAGGTAAAAACTGAAAAGATTCCCGTGTGTGGACTGGTGCGCTCTGTCAGCTGACCCCTTTCACTTCCCGTTGTTCGCTGCCACCACTCCAACTTGTTCTACAACTGTAGGTGATGTGACTATCCTATTCATGCTCTGAAGTCAGCAGAAATTCCCTGCCTCTTAGGTTTTGTAAAATACGTTTTCAGTGGCTTTCTCTTTGGCTCTCCTAATTGCTTTATTTGTTTTTCAGGAGTGATTTTGGCCAACCTAACAACCTCCCTTGTTGCAAGAACACATCACTGGAAGTTCTGTTCTCCGTGTCAAAGGAAAGAAAAAAATCACAGCAACGCCTCCCAACCTACCCTCGCTCGCATCCACCTCCAACGCCCACCCGCAAAGGTAACGCCCACCCGCGAAGGCAACGCCCACCCGCGAAGGTAACGCCCACCTGCAAAGGTAACACCCCTCTGGATGCTGTTATATTTCATGCCCGCATGTTTTGTACTGTTACTACCTGGGAACACACCCACCAAGTCGATGCCTTGCTTTGTGAGTTCAGAATATTTGGATATGTTTCTGTGTGTGTATTATTGGTTACTTGGTTTTCTTTTTCCAAATTATTTGTTAAGATTTGTTCACATTGAATTATGAAGCTCTCAATTGCTAATTTTAACTGCTACATGGTATTCCATAAGTTAAAAAAGCATGACTCGTTTGTTCAGTTGTGCTAAGGAAAAATTATTTCTATTCTCTCCAAGTGGGACTGCAAAATAATCATCAGCCTATATGTTTGTGTATGTCAATCTGCATGAACGTCTGTAAAGTCCTCATGGAGGACTGAGCAAAATGATATGCCAGTTGGTATGTCCATCTTCAGACACCCACCTAAAGTCAGGTGGCTGGATGGCAACCTCCATGACATTTCAATTTCCTACGTCCTTGGCACTATCAGATGATATCTTATTGTTTATTTATTTTCTATTTTCTGGACTAAAATGTTAAACTGGGCTTTTCCGGTCTTGTGGATCATGTGGTCCTCTTCTGTACCTTTCATATTTATAAATTTGAGTTTGTCTTTTGGGTCATATGTCAATTTCTTCATGATTTGTGAGAGTCTGAAAAATATATTCCAGATGGCAAACCTTTGTGTGTGTGCTTATTGAACAGAGTGGGTTCTTCTACAGTTCTGTGTGAGTTTGCTCGCCCCTCCTCCCTCCCTCCCTCTTCTCAGCCTCTCCACCTCCATCTCTGCAATCCTTTCTTTCCCTACGACTCAGCACTTGTGCACAGCAGTAACTCGGGATACAGGGAGAATGGCTGCCCTTTCTCAGATGTCCATTTCTAGTCCGCTGCTGCCAGACTTCCTCCTCCGCTTATTCCAGAAAGCATGGATGCTTCTGCAAACAGATACTGGTACAGAACTGCTGCAGACAGTCGGCGTGGCCTAGGGCAGTGCTACCTGTCAGAAGCCCGTACTCCTTCCCACGCGCCTCGGACCCTCGTCCCTCTCTCTGGATACCTTCTATTCCCATCCTAGAAGGAGCGCAAGCTTGATGGTAGCGGGAAGCAGAGCATTGGGTGTGTAACTGGCACTAATACGCATGACCAGAAAAATGAACAATAAATCGTCATCACTTTTCAAATATAGCCGATGTTTGGATATGAGCAGTTGACATTCCTGATCAAATAGTTCAGATAAGTGATAATGAAGTATGTGGATTTTAATGATAATGAAGTATGTGGATTTTAAAAAGAGAAAACGTTCTAGGGTGCTGTGTATTAGACCATAGTACTGCACCATCTACACACACACACACACACACAGACACACAAAGGCAATAATGCATAAATTCTCCTATAGGTTTCTGTGGCAGAAGCAATGTCATTTATAGAAGTTAATGTTTTTAAACTGGTACTTAAATTGGTATAACACGCTTTTAGTTTCGTTCTGTTTCATTTTTGGGATTTGAGACAAGATCTCACTATGTAGTCAGGTTGGCCTTGAACTCACACTGTAAAGCCTCAGCTGGCCTCAAACTCCCGGCAGTCCTCCTGCCTCAGCCTCTCCAGTGCTGGCTGGGACTGCAGGTGTGTCCTGCCATGCCCGGCACGTGTGATGTTGTGCTGATACACGTACGTGTTGCGTGAGATCTAAGTGAGATTTAATGTACCTCGCTCTTCAAGTAGCTGCCATTTCTTTCTCTTTTTTTTCAGGACCAGGGATTGAACTCAGGCCCTTGCACTGTTTACTCTACTGAGCTGTCTCCCCGGTCTCTAAATATCTATGATTTCAGGAAAATACTTGAAATCCTTTGCTATAGCTTTCTGAAATGCATGATACTATTGTTACCCGTGGTCACCCCATCATGCAGTGACACAAAAGAACTCCCTGCTCCCCTCTAACTGTAACTTAGTCCCCATTAACCATCCCACATGCCCTCCCTAGCCTCTGGTAACCAGCGCTCCATCCGCTGCTCTGATACCAGCTTGAGTTTAGGAGGAGCACGCATGGGCGAGGCCACGAGCGTCTGTCTCGCAGGGCCAGGAAGCACAGCCCTGCGCCTGCGCCTCTATCATACTATCTCTGGTTCCTCAGAAGTCTTGCAAATGACAGCGTTCATTCCTCAGCTGGCATCGCCTATGGCCTGCGCCTTTCACTCAGACCAGTGGACCCGGCCACCCCGCCAAGGAGGCTCAGCACCCAACCGTCGGCTAGCTCCTCCCGCTGTCCTCTCTTCTCCCGTCCTTCCTGCCTTTCTTTTGCCATGAGGATTCTCTTCTTCCCGGACAAGCCAGGAGTCAAGGTGAACCCTGCTGAGCCTTTCTGGTTTGTTTTCCAGCCGGAAGTGGAAGTGAAGTCTCCATTCTAATTAGAGCTGGACTTAGTTTCTCTTGTTTGTAACACTGCTGAGAGCAGACACAAGGGAGCAAATTTCTTTCCAGGCCGTGGAAAGTTCCAGCTTCTTGCCATGCAAACACCGCCTTTGGCTGGGAAGTTAACCGCCTCCGCTGCCCCACGCGCTCCCAAGAGGTCGACTCCCGCCTTGCCTGCCTTCCCACGCATGCGCAGACCACTGTCTTCCTCCCAAGCCTTACCAGCTCAGTCGCGATTCAGGCTGAGTCCCGAGCCTCGTCCTATTTACACAAACAGAATTACACGTGTGTGTGTGTGTGTGTGTGTGTTGTGTGCATGCAGCGAGCAGCATTGTCATTTTTTGGTTTTTGTTTGGTTGGTTTTTTGTTTTTTTGTTTTTGTTGTTGTTGTTGTTTGGTCGGTTTTGTTTGTATTTTAGGAAAGGGACTACAGGGCTTCACTACTAGTTCAGACTCGAAGTGACCCGCCAGTCTGCAGCCTCCCAAGAGCTGGGATTGCAGGCATGCGCCACCACACCGAGTCTCAATTGCAGTCTCAGCGTGGCCTAGAGTCAGGGCCAGCTTGGCAAGCCCCGGAAATCATAACCCCAGGCCCGCACGCCTGCTTGCAGGTGCCTTAATCCGCTAAGCTGTTTGGCCAGCCCTTAGCATTCTCAAGTTTTAAAAATTCTTCTTCCACATAATAAGAAAAAGAGTCAAGTAAAAGCAAGTAAAGAATTTTGCAGAACACAGACAATATGTGTCCTCGGGAAAGGATTACAGCTCTCAGACTGGCTACAAATGAAGTTTCCTGACATTAGCGTTGCATGCTTCCCACTGAGACTGCAGGGAGCTTCCAGGCCTCTGCCACAGCAGAGAGGGCTGCGGGCAGGAGTGTTACTGGTCCACCCTGTCACTCCCAGAATACCCCTAGGTGTTATAAGCCCAGAGGAAAAAGCAGGGGTGATCAGATGCCTGCCAGAGAATGTGCCCCAGTGGGGACTCTAAGGGAACAGGCTCTCTTCGGAGGGCCCTTTAAGCAGCAGCCCTCTGACTATGACCTGTACTTGTGTCACCCTCAATGATCTCAGTTCCTGGAATGGGAACAGCAATGCCGGGAAATAAATAAATGTGGAGAAATAAGAATATCAATCGCCTCTGGCTTTGTTGGCTGCTGAGAGCCATTTTCCAGCCCTGGAGCTGACTTTTAGTAATCCCGACTTTTCTTTTCAATTTGCTTTATTTAGAAATTGAACCTCAAAGCCACGAATGCCCACGAGGTTCCGTGACGTCTCCTCCAGAGCTCAGGACTGACGGCGCTAGGCGTCAGCACCTTTACCGCTCTAACGAGCCCTCGGCTTGCTAGTGCTCCAAATTATAGCGCCAGGGATTATCGTAACCACTTTGGTAGGTCAGTGAGGTGTGCAGCAGTCGGGTACGGGCCGGGGTCCCCTAAGTGACGCAATAGTAACTCACCGGGCCTGAGCTGACTGCGCTCACCAGGACTGACGTGACGTCAGAGGTCACTCACACCAACCCCTGCAGCTGGGCTACTGCACACGCGCGTCTGGAGCTTGCGCTTCCTCAGGCACAGCTGTCATTCCTCCACCTCGGTCACAGGTGTGGCCGGCACTCCTCCTCGCAGGCCCTCTTCTCCCGGCCCGCCTGCCCGTGGGCTAACGCCTCCACCTCTGTGGCCCACCCACATCTCTCCCCCAGGCTCCCTCCTCCTCATTCTAATGCAGAGTCACGTTCCCCACCTCCTTTCTGGCTTTTGTTTTTGTTTAATGTTTTAGCGTGCTACCACTGAGCTACTTGCTCGCCTTTTCTGTTTTTACCTGTGCTTGTTACCCTCTGGCACTTTATGGCATTTTCTTTTTATTCCATTGACAGCTCTTCTCTGCTTCCTTTGCCCCAGACTGTGCGCTCCACAAGGTGAAAGTTGTTGGTAGCTTGTCCCAGTCGTGTAGTCCGAGCAGCTGCTGTGTGGCCAGGGCCTCGCAACAGTTATCAGCAAACGACTGTACTCAGACTGAATCTCAGCAATCACTGGGACTGGAAGCAATGCTTTTCTTCTGATCTCCTAAGCCTGGAATATGAAAAACAGGAAATGGCTTTAAAAGTGGACTCAGGTAGCACCAGCTGCCCAGGAGGCCTGCAAGTAACGCAGGCTTGGACAAAACCCAGTATCATTAGTCTCTCTTTTTTCTGGCTTAGGATTTCTTTCTCGATTTGACTGAAACTATGCATCCAAAAGGTCAAGGTAATGGGGTGAAGACACACTTACCATCCGGGAGCTGACTTTGACAAATGTCACGATGAAAATGTGCGCTCACTAGGCCATCCAAAGTTTAAACACTGACATTTAAATTAAAACGAGAGTAATGTTCATCTTGGTAATAGATGAGCAATAAAATGGAGTTCAGCTGCCTCCTCTCCTCGGCAGCTGGTCCTCTGCTTTGCCTGTCCCTTTGAGCTCAGCTGAACAGGGCACAGGCACCCCTGCCCATGAAGAGATGGAGTCCACTGCTCCCATGTGGGGAGACCTCTGGAGGAGCCACTGCTGAGGCTGTGTTCTTTGAGCTTAGGATTCTGTGCCTTGCAGAGTGTCAGAGAGGCATTAGGTGGTGTAGTCTTAAGAAAATACAGGACACCCTCTGCACGCATGAGAGAACATCACAGCAAACTGAGGCAGGGCAATAAAGAGGAACAAGAATAGTGCTGTCCATGCACCAGTGCCACGCAACAGGTGCACACATTATGCACCATATGCATGCAGGTATAAAAAGGGAAGAGACTCAAGAGATGAATGGAGAGGAGAAGGGGTGAAGGAAAGGGGATGAAAAGGGTAACTCCGATGTATTAAGTACACATTCTGATTCCCCACGAGGAATGTAAGCTTCATGTACTGCAAGCATGCACTAATAAAAAGGAAGAAATATATAAATGACATTAAATGAGTTATTCGCAGGAGTTCCATGAAACATCAAATAAAGCACTAGATAAACAGAGGAACGCAGTTTCCAACGGCCAAGCCAAGCTCTTGTCAAGAGAGCTCAGACTGAGATATATTCCCAAGTGGTCCCACCGTAGCAGACCACTTTGTCAGCAGTCACAACGATGAATGACCTTTCCCCTGGGATCTCTCCGCAAGGGATACTTTATATTAATCTGATTCCACACTGCACTAATCTGATTCTGTGCTGCCATATGGACTTAGCACGCCACGTGTGCCTGACCAGCCAGTCACTGTGCAAAGGCTTGATGTGATGCTGGCATGGAGTCCCGCTTTGCAGCAATTCACTTGTCCGTGAAGTATGTCTTGCCTCTGCTGTGGCTATCAGTATAGTCACACATGTTGCAGAAAGTCAAGCACAGTAACGCAGATCTAGTCCCAACTACTCAGTGAGCTAAGGCAGGAACCTTGCAATCTTGACTACATAATTTAGCAAGACTCTGGCTCAAAATAAAATAAAAAGAGATTAGGGGCCTGGGGAGATAGTCAGTGGTTCTAAGCACCTCCCCAGTAAGCACAAGGGCCTGAGTTTGATGCCTAGTGCTACATGCCATGCCTGTCCTACAACCCCGAGTGTGTCCTGTAGACCACCAAATCCAGGTGTAGTGGTGCATACCTATAATCCCAGTGCTAGGGAGGCTGAAACAGGAGGATTACTATGAGGATACTAAGGTGACCCTGTAGCCGCAAAACAAAAGGGGGCATTAGGATGCAGCTCCTCAGTGAAATACTTGCCTAGCAAGTTGGAAACTTTGTTCCCCAGGCCAAAAATAAAGGAAAAGAAGAAAAAATAAAAGGGGAGGAGAGAAGGAAAAGGAGAAAGAGGAGGAGGAAAACGAAGGCAGAGGATTTCACAAGATCTGTCTAAGAGCAGCACTCTCAGTAAGCACTAGTCGTCTTTGTGTTTTACTGCATTAGGATCAGAGCTAGGCGCATCTCCGAACAGACAATGTCAAGGAAACACGCAGGAATTTGCTGAAACTATGTGAAGAGAGATAACCAAATCCAGCATGCCTATCAACAGGACTATGTTCTAATGCATGTTACAGTCTCAAGTGCTAAAGTACAAATGTTTCACTTTATAGTCAGCACTCCCGGGTGGTGTCCAGGAAGCCACCAACTTGATTGGATTCATTCTAACCTAGTTAAATGTGACTGCAACAGGGTATGCAAGTAAGGGCTTATCCAGTTGAGAAAAACCCACCTTCACAGAGTATTCATGTCTAAATTTTACACAAAGCACGCACAGGAAGGACCCATCAAAAGATAAGGTCATCAGCCCCATAAAATCCACGTGTGTGGCAGACAGCTACCCGCTCAACAAACCCTGGTAACTTCAACATCGCAGAAGAAGAACCACATCACAAGGGTGCCAAAAGCTGCTGTGGGGGACAAGTCACCCAATCTCAGTAATTTACAGATGATGGAAATGGGCTGAGAAAAGCTGAACAGCGCGCTGGCAATCCATGATTCACTGATACTGGAGAATAAATTACCTTTGCCATTAAGAATGTACCAGTCTCCTTAGGACCATTTAGCCGTGTAGGGCACCAGGTCACGTTACGACAAAGGGCTGGTCAGGCCAAGTGCTTCACTGTGCTTAGAGTGAGCGCATGGCTGTGTTCCTCCTGCCTTTGCTTACTCTCCTGTCGGTTACAATGTCCTTTTTGCTTCAACTGGAATATTATTTCTAACCAACTTTTCTTCCACCAAGACATAGCTTTCTTTATGAACAAGCAATCCATGGGGTTCCCGGCTCTTTCCCTGTACAGGCATGCTGCTTTCTGCTTTGCAGTTAACCATCAAGAGCTAAATAGCCAGCACCAAGAAGAAGGGCTGGTGCCAGGGGATTTTAAATGCTGAACACTGGCCCAGTAATGAAATTCAGCCAACCAGAGAAGCAATAAACGTTATGGATCCAGGTCATTGACTATGGCAGACACGTGATTCTGGCTACAAAGTGAAAACCCAAGAAGTCACAGGACCACAGCACAGTTGTGACTTGCTTTATGCTTCATAAGTCAACAAAGTGCAGCCCTTGAAAACTAAAAGGGCGAGAAGGTTGTAGGTTAGAGAGACGACTGATGGCCCAACCAGGCTGAGGACAGGGTGTTCTCCTGGAAGTCCAACACTGTTTGCAGCCAACCCCTTACCTGCCGAGCAATGCAGCTCTGGAAGACAGTTGTCTGGATTTCTCTTTATTCTGTGCAGTGGTTAGATGGTCTCATGCAATTTCAAGTAAATCCTGATTGAAGTTTTATGGGTCTTAGTTTATTTTGAAACTTCAAATTACTTATAATTTTTTAATTGCTGAGCAAGGCTAGCTTTTGTTTGTTTAAGAAAAAGGAGAACACAGCCTTAAATTGTGAGCTGTCAATGTAGAGGAATTGGGCTATGTAAATTAAGGATGTGGGAAGAAACCCAGTGCTTTCAGCTACAGTGGTAGCAAATTTGCTGGACTGGCAGAAAAGTTTAGAAGTAAATTTAAGGCAAGGCAGACAGAGAATCCGGGAGAAGGAAGCTGACCAATAGGGTTTTCTT
Source organism: Myocastor coypus (assembly GCA_004027025.1). Taxonomy (NCBI): domain Eukaryota; kingdom Metazoa; phylum Chordata; class Mammalia; order Rodentia; family Myocastoridae; genus Myocastor; species Myocastor coypus. The sequence goes on from PVJA010004504.1 coordinate 53,723, forward strand.
AAGAAACTCCTCTGAGTTCATCTCTCAAGACTTAGATGATCCAAGACAACCAGCTCCTCCTGCAAAACTGCTCATGCATCAGGATGCTATTTTCTAGCCCCAGTGCAAGCAGGCTACATGTCTTCCCAAGCACTCCAAATTGGTTATGGAATTAGCCAGACTTACAAGATAGCAAATCCATGCTACCCTCCCACCACGTGACCCACCTTAGACTTTGAAACTAGAGATAAAGTGCTACGCTTTCCTTATTGTCCCTTTGCAATCTTATGATGCCACAAAATAGATGGCCAAAGTCACAATCAGTTTGAATCCAAGACTGCCTCCAACCCACTCTACCCAAATGGAACAGTAGACTTTTATTGTGACAAATCACTTTTATTATTAGGAGCTGTTTGTTGTGGCCACTCCAATTCCTCACTCTAAGAACAAGAAATGATTTCTTTGTTTTCTTCCTAGAAGATGTGATTATAAGCATCCTTAAAATTCCACAAAGCATTAGGGCTGAGGAGATAGCTCCAGGGCACAAATGCCAGCCTGGCAAGTGCGAGGTCCTGAGCTCGAACCCCAGTTTCGAAAAAAAAATCAATAAAGCATTAACTAACTCTGGTAAATCCATAAATCCATAATGCCCAGATTGGGTCAAAGAGAGGGCTCAGTAGCATAAGCGCCTGCCTGGCAAGCTCAAGGTCCTGAGTTCAGTCCCTGGTACTGCAAAAGCAAGCAAGCCAGAAAACAAACATATTGCCCAGGTTGGGGAATTCCTGTGTCCAACGATCCAGGCATACCTTTCCCCGGAAGTGGTGATCAGAAGGCCTTGCTCTGCAGACAGTGCAGCTACTGTGTACTGCAGAACAGCTCCTGGGGTCCTAGGTTTCTGAGGGGCTGTGTGGTGAGCCTCATGTCAACCTGAAGTGAATGTATCACCAAAGTACTTAGAGATTTAATAACCTAATTCAGGAGCATATCTGAGTGTTATGGTTTATGTCTAGTTGTCCCCCCAAAGCCTCATGGAGTCATTGGGCAGGGACTTCTAGAGTTTGAGACTTGATCCATGATCCCTGGGATTATGGGTTTTAGTACTGATAGGATTATGGGTGGAAGTACTTCTGGGATTATGGGTGTAGCCTAGGGCGGGAGCTAAGGCGGAGAGCCTGAATGTAATATGAAGAGAGACAGAGAGACAGACTGGAGCTCGGGCTGTTGCTGCTGCTCTGCTGCCCTGTTTGGTTGGCTGCCTCTGCCACCATTTTGTTGCTGTTCCGCCGCCATGAACTGGATGCTCTCTGCTCTGTTCCACTCAGCCTTGGGCCAGCTGAACATGGACTGAAACCTCCACAAACTGTGAGCTAAATAAACCTTTCCTTCCTTCATTTTGAGTGTTGGGTATTTGTTCCAGCAACGAGCAAAAAGTAACTAATACACTGAGTATGAAGTCAACATGCAAAAATCAATTGCATTTCTGTACTTGAATAAGACTACAGAGAGAGGAATTAGAGAAACCACATTTTTTGCAATGCCATAATAAAAAGAGATATGTAGGAATCTTTCTAATAAAAGAGAAAGATGTATATGTTGATCATTATAGTATTGTGACAAAGGAGTGGAAGGTTGTCCCACGCACTTGAGTTGAAAGAAACAACAGTGAAAATTATTTTTTTTCCTTTATGTATGCTTATTTATTTACCAGCATGCTGAACTGTTCATTCTAGAAGCAATGCTATCTCATATTAAGAAAACATGCTTAGCTTCCACAGGTTGGTTTCTAAATACCATTCCCCATTAAAAGAAACCAGGACCTTTTGGAAGAAATCATTGGTTTGAGGACAAGGAAACTACATTATCCATCTGAAATTCCTTCTATACTCTAGGGCAGTGAGAGTAAGAGTTCAAAAACTAGTTAGAAATTTCAACTTTTTAAAATAATTTTTTTCAGAAACACAATAATAGTACATTCCCAATAATTGATACAATGCATATTGCTGTCCTCAGAGTAGTTATACGGAGCACCGAGTATAGGCATGATAATTTTTCTAATCAATGTTGGTACAGAAAATTTCTTCTCATTGAACTAAGAGAAAGTAGTTCTATGCATAGTCCAGTAGTCCATAATTGTGTTGGATTACTGGCAGAACTGGCAATGTCACAAGCTGTTGATTTAAGCCTTTTACAGCTCAGCATATGAATCTAGCCAAATTGTTATGCAGATTTAATGTAATTCTTATCAAAATTCCAGCACCATATCTCACAGAATTAGAGAAAAAAAACCCAAAATTCATTTGGAACCAGAAGAAACCTAGAGGAGAAAAAGTAATTTAGGCAACAGAGGCAAGGCATGAGGCACCACAGTCCCTGACTTGGTATACGACAGAACTACCATGATGAAAACAGCACGGCACGGGCAAAAAACCAGATCTGAGAGTCAGTGGAACACGTCAAATAGCTCCAAACACATTCATTCGCCCTATCTTTGACAAAGTGGCCAAACACATTTATTGGAAGAAAGATAGCTTCTTTAATAAATGGCGCTAGAAAAACCAGCTTTCAACATGTGCATGAATGAAGCTAGGCCCATATCTCTTGGCATGCATGAAACTAAAATTGAAATGAACCAAAGATCTAAATACTAAAGCAGAAATACTATATCTGCTGGAAAAGAGAATAGGTAAAACTCATGGAGACATAGGTGTAGGGAAAGGTTTCATCAACAAACCCTAATTGTACAAGAAACACAAAAAAGAGGGGCAGGTGAGATGGCTCAGCAGTCTAAAGCACCTGCTTAGGAAAACTTAGGCAACTGCAGGGACCACGGGTTTGATCCCCTGCACCACATGCTGCACCAGCCCCACCTCCAGGGCAGGCTAAGCTGGCAATAATAATAATAATAATAATAATAATAATAATAACAATAATAATAAAATCAGCAACTGGGATTTCATTTTATTTCAAAGTTTTTGCAAAGCAAGAGAAATCACCAACAGAAGAAAGAAAGAACCCACATAGTGGGAAAATTTTAGCCACCTGTTTCTCAAAGGACTACAGTATACCTAGAACAACAATAAAGAATTGGAAAAACCAACTCCCCAAATTTAAAGACACAATCCAAAACTGGGCATCTGAAATTTAGACATTTCTGAGAGGAAGAAATACAAAGCACAAATATATGAAAAATACTCAACATCACTAGTAACTGGGGAGATACAATGCTGTGATTATATCTCACTCAGAAAAGAACAGCTACTATCCAGAAATCAACCAACAGCCAATGCTGGTGGGGCTGTGAGGAAAGGCAACCTTCTCCACTGCAGATGGGAGCGCAGACTGTGGCAACCACTGTGCAAGAAGTGTGGTGATTCCTCAAAAAACCAGGACTAGAGGCCTCATTGGACCCCTCTATCCCTGTCTGTGTATCATTCTGCAGGAACTGAAAGCAACATACCACAGCAAAATACGCACACCGACATTCATAATAGCGCAGTTTGTAAAAGCTAAATCTTGAGCGGGGATCTAAATTTCCATGAACGGATAAAAATGATGTGGTGTTTTTATACACCAGAGCGCTACTCAGCCCTAAAGAAAGGCAAAGTGAGTATTCATGGCTGAATGGATGTGCCTTGAGACCATACTGTTAAATGCAATAAAGTGGACACATATATAAGGACCAAAATGTACAACAAACATTGAGAAATAAGAGGGAAAGAGGAACTGGGATGGGGTTGAGGGAAAGACAAGGAAAGGAAAAATAATACTAAAAGAAGGATAAAATGAAAACAAAACTTTGTAAATAAGGAGCAGAAGCAGAGTTGAAGGTAGGGGAGGCTTCCCTTTTAAAAAAAAAAAAAAAGGAGGAATCAGGTACATCATGTACAGGTACAAATTTCCAATGATGAATGCGATAATTATGTGTATCTAAATCGTACCAATAAATGTAACTTAAAAAAGAATGCAAGAAATAAGTTGTTATTGAAATAATCCACTGACTAGCCCAATTTACCCTATTCTAACTAATAAATGACAGAAATGCTAAAACATATATGTGTATACATGTGTGTTAGTACATATTTATATATATATATATATATATATATATATGTGCATCTGTGTATGTGTATATTTGTTTATTGTTTTATTTTATTTTATTATTTTATTTTTTGGCAGTACCAGGGATTGAACTTAGGACCCTACACTTGCCAGGCAAGCACTTATTCTACTGAACTATCTCCCCAGCCCCTGTGTGTATATTTACATATACATTAAATATAAGTGTAGGTATGTACAGCCACAATGCACTCGATACTGGGGCACACCCTAGAACTGTATCATTGGGAGATGTTGTCTTTGTCCAGACATCATGCACTGTACTTACACAAACTGTGATAACCACAGACTCACTGGGCAATATAAGCTCTCAGGGCTGCCACCACAAATATGCTCTGTTCCAGACCCAGTGCTGTAGAGGGATCAATACATCGAAGAGGTGCATTAGCCGGGATACACCTGTATTATATACGTATTACTAAGTTGCTCCACGAGAAATTTTGATAATATGGTATAGTAATGCTCTGTTTTATAGGGAAATCTAATTCTGCAAAATGATACAAAGATGAACAATGTAAGACTAGTATGCATCAGTGAGAAAGAAGGAGCCAATACAAACAATGTACAAAGAAAATGGACAGAAGTAATAGCAGAAAACTTCCCAAATATGGGGAAATAATTTGACATTCAGGTAACCAGGCGTATAGCGTTTCATATAGCATCAACCCAATTAAAACCACACCCAGACACATAATAATTAAGATTCCGGAAGTTCGTCAAAAGGACATTATACTAAAAGTCACTAGAGAAAAAAAGAAAATCATATTTAAAGGAAAAATCATCAGATTGATGGCAGATTTCTCTTCACAAACTATTAAGTCAGGAAGAGTTTGGAGCAGAGTATTTCAAGTCTTAAAAGAAAACAAATTCAAATCCAGACTGATATACCCTGCAAAAGTCCCAAGTTTAATGGAGAAGCGAAATACTTCCATGACAAAGAACAGCTAAAGAAATTCAGGATGACCAAGTCAACACTACACTGACTACTAAGATATTCTAGAGAGAGATGAACACAACGCCATGAATGAGAACTGAGAGAACTCACCAAATACGCCAAACAGTTAAATGCAGGAGAAAAGTAGATAACCAAAAGCAGGTAAATAATATGTCAAACATAAGTCAGTACATCTCAAATATAACCATCAGCAGAAACTGAATCAAATGACCAATTAAAAGAAAAAGACTGGCACAATGCATAAGAAAGCAAAATCCAACAATATTCTGTACTCAAGAGGCACATTTAACTCATAACTTCACAGGCTGAAAGTCAAAGGATGGAAAACAACACTATATGCCCCCAGACCTCAGGAAAAGCAGGGGTCGCGATCCTATTCTCAGATAATCTGAACTTTAAACCAAGAATGAGCAAATGACATAATGAAGGCCACTACATACTGGTTAGTGGAAAAATATAAGAGGAAGAAGTGAGAGTCATAAATATGTATACAATAAACATGGGAGTATTAAATTATATAAGATAATCTTAATAGACATGAAAATCTAATGTCCCATAACACAATCTTAAAGGAGAAATTAACACCCCCTTGTCCCAAAAAGATAGACCAAACAGACAAAAATTTAGCAAAGAGGTAGCAGAACCAAACCACACCTTTAAACGAATGGACTTAGCAAACATTTATAGTGTACCAACCAACATCTGAATGCACATGCTTTTTAGAATATATGTGATGATTTCTAAAATAGACCACATACTAGTCCCTAGTTCATGCTTAAGCATATGCAAGAAAACAGAAATTATCCCATGCATATTATCTGAACACAGTGCAATGAATCTACAAATAAATGACAAATGAAAGCAGAAAAAACATCACAAACACATGGAAATTAAATAATACCTTCCTCAGCAAACAATGGGTTACAGATAAATTTAAACAAGAAATAAAACAATATCTATAATTCAATGAAAGTTCAAGCAGAGCTTATTGGAATTTGTAGGATGAAATTAAAGGAGTTCTGAGAAGGAAATGTGTAGCTATGAACTCACACATTAGGAAAAGAGAATGGGAACAAATTAATACCCTAACGCTGCACCTCAAGCATCTAGAAAAAGAACCTCAAACCAAGCCTAAAGCCCGGAAAGGGAGGAAGCTACAAAGATTAGAGCAGAAATTAATGCATTTGAGGTGAAAAAAAAAAAAAAAAAAAAAAAAAAGCAATACAGTTAATGAATCAGACAACTGGTTCTTTAAAAGATTGAACAAAGCTTATAAGCCCCTAGCTAACCACATCAAAAAGAGGAAAGAAAAAATTCAAATCAAAGCAATAAGGAATGAAAAGGGCGAAATTATTATAGACCCTGTGGAAATTCAAAAGATCATCAATGGGCCCTTTAAAAATTTTTCTCTTGCAGAACTGAAGACACAGAAGAAATGGACAGATTCCTACGAAGGTATAAATTACCAAAACTGAATCAAGAAGATATAAGAGCTCTCAAAACTCAATATCAGGCCATAAAACTGAAAACTTAATTTTAAAAAACTTACCGACAAAGAAAAAACCCAGGTCCTCATGGATTCACAGCATTCCACAAGAAACGTGCATAGATTTAATGGCAAAATTCCTGAAAATCTTCAATGAAGTTGAAAAGGAAGCAGTACTCCCAAAGTCACACCTGAAGGCAAGTATTATACTGATACCAGAACCAGAGAAAGATTCAACTAAAAAAAAGAACTACAGACCAATCTCCCTCATGAACAAAAGTACAAAAATACTCAATAAAATAAATACTACATAGAATAAAGAAAATCATTAAGAAGATTATACACCATGGCCACGTAGGATTCATGCCAGAGATGAAAGGATGACTCAACATATGCAAATCTATAAATGCAATACATTACATCAATAGAGCTAAATGCAAAAGCCACATTATCATCTCAATCATGGCAGAAAGGGCTTTTGACAAAATCCAACACTCATTCATGTTCAGATCCCTACAGAAATTTGGAATAAATGGCCTTTACCTCAATCTGATAAAAGCCATCTATGACAATCCAATGGCTAACATAATTCTAAATGGGGAAAAACTAAATTCTTTTACTCTCCAATCAGGTAAAAGACAATAACACATTCTATCACTATTTCTATTCAGTATAGTTCTAGAGTCATTAGCTAGAGCTACTGGACAAGAGAGGGAGAGAAATAAAAAGATTAAGAATAGATAAAGAATAAGTTAAACTAACATTATTTGCAGATGACAAGATACTCTACTTGGAAGACTCAAAAAACTCCATCAAGAAACTCCTAGAATTAATAAACCAATTCAATATCAGGTTACAAAGTCTGTACTCAAAATTCTATAGCATTCCTCTACACAGATAACAAACACACTGACAGAGAAATCAGAGAAACAATACCCTTTGCAATAGCACCATAAAACAATGAAATACTTAGGAATTAATCTAACTGAAGAAGTAAAAGATCTAGTCAGTGAAAATTACGGTACTCTGAAAAAAGAGATTGAAGAGTACTTCAGAAAATGGAAAGGTATTCCTTGCTCCTGGATACGGAAAACCAACATTTTGAAAATGGCCATATTCTAAAATTGTTATGGAGATTTAACATAATCTCTATCAAAATAACACCAACATAGCTCACAGACCTTGAGAAATCATTCCTAAAATTTATTGGAATCAGAAAATACCTAAAATAGCAAAGGCAATCCTGGACAACAAAGGCAAGGCAGGAGCCATTACAATCCCTGGCTTGAAATTATACTACAAAGCTACTGTGATAAAATCAACAAGGCATTGGTTAAATAAAAAAAAAAAAAAAAAACCTAAGGATCAATGGAATAGACTGGAAGATGCTGGTACAATAATAAAGACACTCAACCATCTTATCTTTGACAAAGGGGTCAAAGATGTTCACTGGTGCAAAGATGGCCTCTTTAACAAATGATGCTGGAAAATCTGGCCCTCTACATGTCAAAAACTCAAACTAGACCCGGGTCTAAATATCACCATCTACTAAACTAAAGTCACCATAGATTAAAGATCTACACATTAAAATAGAAACTTTAAATCTATTGGAAGAGAAAGTAAGTAGAAATCTTGAAGATAGAGAGATAGGCAAGTATTTCATGAACAGAAATCAAACTGCCTAGAAAATGCTTGAAATAATGAACAACTGGGACCTTCTCTTACTGAGAAGCTTTTGCATGTAAAAAGAAATTTCCAACAGAGTAAAAAGACAACCCAAAAATCTGGAAAAAAAAAAAATTAACTGACAATCACTCAGACAAAAGTCTTCTATATACAGTTTATAAAGCAATAAATATCATTAGGTCCCCAAAATTTAAAGACCTGATCCAAAAATGGGCATTTGAGATCAATACACACTTCTCAGAAGAAATACAAGAAGCAAGTAAATACATGAAAAGAAGGCTCCTCGCCGCTGGTCATCAGAGAATTGCAAATTAAAACAACATTTAGATACCATCTCACCCCAGAAAGAATGGCTATCATAAAGAAATCAACCGAAAACTAATGTTGGAGAGGCTGTGGGGGAAAAGGAATGCTTCTCCACTGCTGGTGGGAACGGAGACTGGTACAACCATTATGGAAAGCAGTGTGGAAACTCCTTAAAGAAGTAGGACTGGAAATCCCCTTCAATCCAGCTATCCCCCTACTGGGAATTTTCCCAGAAGAACTGAAAGCATCGTATCATATGATGTTTGTGCACCTATGCTTATAGTAGCACAATTTGTGATAGCCAAATCTTGGAAACAACCAAAGTGCCCATCAGCCTGAAGAATGGTTGAAAAAAGATGTGGTGCTTTTATACAATGGAATATTACTCAGCTATAAATAATGATAAACTAGAAGCCTTGATGTGTGTGTGTGTGTGTGTGTGTGTGTGTGTGTGTTTGTGTGTGTGAGACTGGGGTTCGAACTCATGACCTTGCTCTGGCCAGGCAGGCACTTGTGCCACGGAGCTATCACTCCAGCCCCAAATGGATGTATCTTGAAGATATACTCATAAGTGAAATAAACTAGACCAACATGTATAAATATCATATAGTCTCTCTAGTGTAAGAACTCAAAAGAAGAAATAGAAATGGAAAGGCTCAACACAGCTAAATGAAAGTCAAGCAATTAACGATTAAACAATGAAGAGACAGCAAGCAGAAAAGTTAAACATGGCAGGGGCAAAACCATACACTTACATACACAAGATGAATTAGACAATGCTCCTAAGAATCGCCAACAGGTTTTGGACCCTGAAGATAGCAATGTGTAAATTAAAACCATGCTTTGAATGCCTGGCAATCTGATCTTTTAGATGTGTGCTGCTTTTAAAGTCCTATCAATTATTGCTACACTCTCTCTCTCATGTAAATGTTTATTTTTTAAACAAGCAAAAAATGTCAATAAAAGAGAATAAGAGACAAGGAAAAATGCCACAGGATTGATCTGTTACAATGTTGTATATGCTTAGATGTCTAAATTTCTGTGTAAAAAAAAGTACAACTGGTTTTTATCACATTCTGCAGTGATTTATTAGAGCATCAATGATTAATGAAAAATACTAGTTCCATATTAATTCTAAGGCATTTGGTATTCAAATGCCTTAGAATTATTTGATGTCAAGCTAAAGTGTCTATGTTATAGAGTGATAATATCATTAAACTTCTTTTCTAGAGGGTTAACAACTTAAGTTTGCAGACCAAAAAATTAGAGAAAAAGAAAGACTAGAAAGATAGCCAATATTTTGGCCCTAGCCCTTCAAGGACAGTTAGGATTCAGGACATAAAAGAACCTGTACTATAACATCCTATAACTAAGTGGTGTCCCAAATTTTCTGGTCAAGGAGATTATGGGGCCACAGGGAAAAGGGATCAATGTTGTATAGTATGCCTAAGGAGAGTCACCTAGAGAGAAAACATTCTCTAAGGCTTTCAAAGCGGAAAAACTAGTCAAGCAATGGCCATGACTCATCCAGACAGCTGACACTGACAAAAGTTCTACAAAATGCTATACTTGGTTTCAAGGTAAATCCTGAGGGGATTTGATTGACCTTGTCAGATACGAATGTTACACATTTTGTTATATGTCTTGCTTTATCTTGGCTAACTACCCAGCAGAAACGTTTAAGCAGAAGGCGTAAAAAGTAAAGCCAGATAGGTATGCTGAGCTATGAAAGGCTCAAGTCAACAGCTTCCAACATTGCCAGTTCTGCTGATAACCCACTACTATTATATTGGATTATGCATACAACTACTTGCTCTTAGTTCAATGAGAACAAATATTTGTACCAATAGTGTTTAGAAATGTTATCATGTCTGCATCTTATGCTCTGAATAATTACTATGAAAACAACAATATGCATTGTATTAATTATTGTGGCTGTCCTAGCATGTTTTAAAATGGTCTCATTGTAATTTCTTATTAAAAGTAATAAAAAAGAAAAACTACATGTATAGATATAACATGGCTGAGATAATTGTCCTAAGAATTTCCATCATTTTTTTTGAAAATAGAAATTAATGGCTAGAATTCTCACCTTGACTAAATCTCTATGCTGATATCTGTGAAATAAGCAACTACATTGAGGACAGAAATATGTAATACTGAATCCACGCTTGAAATATCTGTCTTATTGGTCTTCTAAATGTGTGCTGTTTCTAACATCATATTAATCATTACTACAGTCTCTTCAAAGTAATTTTTATAAAAGGATAATAAAAGAAAATGAGACACAAGAACAAAATATTAAGCTTTCTTGAAAGCATTTGGTAATATTCAATCATTTGTCTCACCTTGCATAACTATATATGATAATCTGAGCAACAGATTTTCCGATAAAAGTAGATAATGTAACAATCACTATTAATCAGCTATTCTTGTTTTAAAAGTATGTAACACATGTATTGCTATATGTTATCCTGTTTCTGCCTTTGTTTTTCTTACTCTTGGTTTTACTCCTCAAAAAAATATATACATATATAATAAAAAAGAAATGGCAAAAATACTGGTAGCATGAAGATTATTCATCATGATTAAGTATGATGCACTCCAGGAATGCAGAGATGATTCAGCATGTGCAAACCAATAAGATTAATATACCATATTAACAGAGCTAAGGACAAGAAAACATATAATCATATCTAGGTTCAGAAAAATATTCAAACAATCCAACACTCATTCATAATTTAAAAAACAATGTAAAGAAAACTGGAATAGGTGCTGTTTATGTCACTCAGGTAAAAACTATCTTTGACAAATCAATAACCATCAACATACTAATTGCACAAAAACTGAAAGCTTTCACTCTAAAATCAAGAACTGAGAAGGAGGTCCATTGACACCTCTCTTATTCAACATAGTGCTGGAAACACTAGCCAAAGCAATTAGAACAGAAAAACAAGAATAAATACAGGAAAGGAAAAAAATTAATTATTATTATTTGCAGATGACAGGACACTCTACATAGTGTGACCCCATCCAAAAGCTCCACCAAATGACTTCTAGATTTAATAAGTAAATTCAGTAGCATAGTTTGATAAAAAGTCAACACTGCAAAGACAATTACATTCCTGTACAAAAAATAATAAACTCACTGAGAGAAATTAGTGAAACAACTCTTTTCATAATGGCACCAAAAAAAAAAAAAAAAAACCTTAGGAGTCAGTCTAAAAAGGTAGTAAATCATTTCTACATTGAAAACTATAGTACACTGAAAAAGGAGATTAAGAAAGATTACAGAAATTAGAAAGATATCCCTTACTTTTGGACAGGAAGAACCTATATAGGGAAAATGGGCATACTTCCAAAATTGCTATACAGATTAATGCAAAATCTCATAACTAAAGAAAACATTCTTAAAATCCATTTGGAACCAGAAGAGATCTAGAATAGCAAAAGCAATTCTAGGCAACAAAAACAAGGCAGGGAACATCACAATCTCCTTGCAATTAAACTACAGAGCTACGATGAAGAAAAAAAAAAAACAGTATAATACAGAATAAAAATCAGGCCTGAGAATAAATGGAACATATTAGGTGATGCAGAAATAACTCCAAACATGCTCACACACTCTATCTTTGAGAAAAGAGTCAAATACCTGCCCTGGAAGGAAAAGTTTCTTTAGTAAATGGTGGTAGAAAAAATAGCATCCAATATGCCAAAGGCTAAAACTAGGCCCATGTACATCATCATGTACTAAGATAAAATCAAAGTGAATTAAATATCTAAGTATTAAAACAGGAACAATCTGCTAGAAGGGAAAATATATAGAACTCTTGAAGTTATAGTTGTAGATAAAGACTTCACGAACAAAATGCCAAGCGCACCCTAAAGAATCAACAACTGGAATTTCATCTTATTAAAAAGCTTCTGCACAAAAAAACAAATTACCAACAGAGTGAAAATACAACTTGTAGGGTTGGAAAACATTTCACCTAGTTGTTTCATAAAGGAATATTATCTAGACTATATAAAGAATTGAAGAAAAAAAAAGATTCCCTAAATTTAAAGACCCCATCCAAAATTAGGCATCTGAAATGAATAGACACTTCTCAGATGAAAAAGCACAAATTGTAAATAAATGCATGAAAAAAACCATTCAACATTACTGGTCACTTGAGTAATGTAAGCTAAAACAATGTTGAGATTCCCTCTCACTCCAGGAAGAACAATCATTTTCAAGAAATCAATAGCAAATGTTGGCAGGGCTCTGGGGAAAAGGAAAGCCTTTTTCACTGTGGGAGTGTAGACTGCTGCAACCAGTGTGGAAATCAGTGTGGAGGTTCCTCAAAAAACTAGAAGTCGACGCTCCATTGGACCTCGCTATTTCACTTCTGGGTATCTTCCTGGAAGAATCAAAAGCAGTGTACCACAGCAATGTGTGCTGCTTTGTTTACAGCACCACAATTTGTTATAACTAAATCTTCGAAACAACCTAGATACCCATCAACTGAGGAACGGATAAAAAGATGTGGGGTTTTTTTTAGTACAAGGGAGTATTACTCGACATAGAAAAGGATGGATTTTAGTCATTTATAGCTAAGTGGGATTGACCTTGATTGAGGCCATACTGCCAAGTGAGATAAATCAGACAGATGTGTGACTACCACATTGTCTCTATGATATGAGAAACCGAATGTGTAAGTAAGAAGCAAAATATATACTTGATACTGTGAAACAAGGAAAAGTTGGTCAGAAGAAAAGAGAACCTGTGGCAGGGGAAGAAGAGAAAAGAAAAAAACGAGAAGAGAATAACTAAATGGAAGCAAAGCTTTGTAAATAAGGAGGGGGAAAGGGTTGAAAGGAGGAGAGGGGAATGTGAAGAAAAAGAGAAACTAAATAGATCGGGTACAGGTACAAGTTCCCGCTGAGGAAGGCGACCACTAAATAGACTGTACCAATAAACAACAACAAATTGTCCAAATAATATAAAAAAAAGTATTTTCTGTAGCACTCTTCATGAATACTCTGTAATAAAGCTGGCCATGGTATGTCTGAGTTCTCATTATTTGATGAATCGTGAAAGTTACACTTTTCCGCTTTGCTCCCAGATTTCTTGCTCCTGGGGAAATTCTTAAACACTCAGTGTCCAAGAACAGCATCCACTGTCCTCAGCTCCTTAGTCAGGTAGAGGAAAGGGGCTTCACCCTCATAATTCTTAGAAGAATTCCACAGACATGGAGAGTTATCCCTGTTGGATGCACATTCTTGGTGCCACGTGCCAAATACCCTTAATGTTCATGCAGTTGAGAGAAAACGCTCACAAGTAAACATCTCTTGAGGCTCAAAACAGGAGAGAAAAATAGTAAATAGCCTTGGAGTCGGAAAGAACTAGACTTAAATAGCAGGTGTATCATTTTATTTCGGTTTTGTTTTGTTTTTTTTGTTGTTGTTGTTGTCGTCTTTTTTTTTACTGTCTCCCCCATCCTCCTCCCCGCTCCCCTGCCACCACAGATGTATTATTTTGTAACCACCTTCTCTTAAAAAAAGATGTTATGTATTTAAGTTTTCAGTTCTCTCTTCTATATGACTATTTATAAGAAGCTGATTTACAAGTTCACTGTGAGATTTAATGACACAGCATGACTAAGCCAGTTCCTGGGATACAGTAGAGCATCTTAATCAGGCCCTGAGGGCTAGCCAAATAGCTCAGTGGGTAAAAGTGCCTGCAAGCAGTTGCAGGGGATGAGGGCTGATCCCCAGGCCTGCCCTGCCGGCCCCCACCCCAGTGCAGCCTGAGACAGCAATTGAGACTGAGTGTGGCGGCACATGCCTACAATCCCAGCTCTCGGGAAGCTGTAAACAGGAGGATCACTAGCCCCACCTAGTAGTGAGACCCCAAACACCCTGTAGACCCTCCCTCCCCCCAAAGAAAAGGTCACGATTGTCTGAAAGGAAGGTGGGGATGAGATCATGAAATGGGCTGAAAATATGGCTATAAGACGGAGGAGGAAGTGTCAGAAGCAAAGGTTTATGACTCTGGGGTGGCTTTGGTAAAAGATAGATACTTCTTCACAAGTGTTCCATCACTGAACTGAGGTCATAGCCATGCCCAGACAACCATCAACTGGCAGAGCTTTACCCTCATGCCACTGCTTGTGACATCATGGAAAGTAGGGTGAATGCATAGCTCTGGTAGAACCAAGGTTCAGGGCCAGACAACTCTGTTTGTAAATGGTAACACAAACTTCTTTTGTGTTAACTGCGTCATTACACACATCTCAGTCAAAATGAATTCGGTTGGGTTATTCTAGAGCTTTTGGAACCCCCTCAGAACAGGAAAATAATTAATGAAGTGGATAAAATCATAATGGGCCTCTGTCTAGCTGAGTGTAGGGACTTTGTCCACTCAAGGCAAAGTGTGCCAATGGCTTTGAGCTCAAATTGCAAGTAATGGGCCACTGTGTGCCTAGTAACTTGGTGATCAGAAAAATTCTAGCAGCAGTGATCATAGTGGTGATGGCTCGTGTTACATAAAAGCTCTTAGCCAAAAGTTCCAAGGCCTTATAAAACCAATTAATGGTGTAACGATGTTTTGCTCTGTTTAATCACCATCATCATGCAGTATAATTAAGCCCCCTGGGAGGAGGATAGCAGTGCCAAGATGTGGACAATTAAGTTAACCACAACATATGTAAAGGATACTTATGCACCACATAAATCTCCCAACAGGATGGATTTAGAGTTTCTTAATTAGATTAGGTATTTTTCTTGCTATTGTTCACACTAAAAAAAAAAAATCTGTTTTTATAGTCAAAGCAAAGCAATGGGATAAGTGGCCAATGATATTGTTTCTAAAAATTTAGGGTAAAATTGAGTTAGACCTAAGAAACACCTTGAAAGTCGAACTTAGGAGCCTAAGTATTATTTCCTGTGCTTCAGACACTTAGAGAAGGTGTTAGTAAAAACATTTCTCTTGGAAAAAATAGATTTAGCATACACAGTTGTCTCTATTGTAAGCTTGATTTGTAGTTCATTTATATATTGTGGGTAGTGATCGCTTACTATGTATGTCCTGCAAATGTCTATTCTCAGAAGTACAGTTTCTCTTTTACTTTTATCACATGTTTTGAACCATAAATATTCAACTTTAATTTTAATAAATTATCAAAATGTTAAAATAACATAGTTTTCTGCCTTTTTAAAGAATATCTCCCACAACATATGGCAAAATGTATTCATCTATTTTTTTCAACTGAAATTATTTTTCACACATAAGTCTTTAGTCTCTCTGGAGTTTTTGTTGTATTTTGTTTTGGTTTGGGTGAAACTGGGATATAAGTTCTTCCTCCAGGGAAGCCTACTGATCCAAAACACTGTTTGTGGGGACCTTGGTATCTAAGCAACTGAGTGACTGTTTTCCTAGCACCATTGCTTAACACCATCCTCTTTCACTGGTTACATCATCCCTCTCGTTTTTATTAACTTATTATATATTCACACATGCCTTATCAGTCAGACTTTACAAAAAAAAACAAATAAAACACAAAACATACAAACATATAAAAGATTTCAAAATTGGCAAGCAGGGGACACTGGGAATCAAACCCTAACTGCTGTGTTCTCTGCCCAAGCAGGCGCTTTAATCTGCTTAGCTATCTGGCCAGCCCTTAATCATGTTATTTTAATGCATTTTCCAATATTTGCAAATATTGGTCAATCTATCTTATTTCTCAGTGCTATTCTTGTCATAAGGCTAGATTTCTAGTTATAAAACAATAACATACTTCTATAGCTACTGCTTTGTGGAGATGACATTTAGGTACCATAATGGGTTACTTAGATGTATTTAAAACTTGATTTTTAATCTTTTTTCTCATGAAAATGAATAAATAAAAATATATAAAACTTGACTTTGACATTTTTTTTTAGGTTTTATTGATTTTGAGGAAGAATGCATTCTTGGAGAACCTCACACTGATTCTCTGGCTGCTTTGCTTTGTATTAGTGAATTTTTTTTTTTTTTTTTTTAGTTTTTTATTCATTTTAGTGAGAAAGCAAAATAGCAATGAAACAGTTTCAAAACAGCTTAGTAGGATAGTTACAATAATTAAGACATCGCATATTTTTATCTTGTAGTGGTTATGCAGAGGGCAAGATGTAGACATGATATCTTGTCTAAACAATATTAGTACAAACCTTTCTTGTTACTTAACTAAGACAAATTAGCTGTATATCTGTTCTAGCTATTTTTTTTTTACAGTAATTGAAAACATTCTCTCAGGCTTTCACACAGAACAAATGGCTCAAACAATGGCCGTGATTTATCAAGATGGCTGACACTGACAACAGTGCTACGAAGCACCGTACATGGTTTCAGGGTAAATCCTGAGAGGACCTGACTGACCTTGTCAGATAAAAAAGTTACTTTTTTTTTTTTTTTTGTAATATAGATCTTGCTTTATCTTGGCTTTAACCACCTAGCAAAAAAGTCTAACCAGAAGGCATAAAAAAGAAAACCATATTAATATGCTGAGTTGTAAAATGCTCAAGGCAACAGCTTCCAATAAGGCCAGATGAGCTGATAATCCACTACTGTTATGAACTATTGATCTAGATATACAGCTACTTTCTCTTTGTGCAATGAAAGGAAAGATCTATGCTAATGATTTTAGACAAGAAATCATGTCTGCTTCTTGTATTTTTGCACATACTTACTAGTCAGTAGAATTTCATTTGGTGGAAAATCCTTCCCCATACTCTTCACCCACTTAAATATAATATTAGATTTTACTGGCAGAATAACAAATATATATAAATTGTATAAATTTTTATTAATACTTTCCTGATTTGTTTTTAAATATTATAATTTTTATATATGTAGGTATGTCATCAAGTCAAATGTATCAATGTCTATTGTTATAAATTTTTCCATGTTAAAAATTAAAATTCAGCTTTAAAAAGAATTTCGTTTTATGGTCAGTTATTCATCTGGAGTTACTTTTGATATATACTAGAATGGGAAAATCAACTTGATTTATTTTCTTAAAATTTGATTTTCCTAACAAAATGTGTCTAACTTATCTTTAACTTGTTTGTGATACTTCACTTATCATTTATTACATTCCTAAGCATAATACTAATATCAAGAAATTTCTGCCCTATGTATTCTGAATTCTGATAATATTCTTATTGATGAGTTAGTACAACCTCATCTTAACACATTGCTTCTTTGTACTACACTTACCACCTTTTTTTTTTTTTTTTTGTCTCTTTTTGTCTTTTTGAGACAGGGTCTTGTTATGCAGTTCAGGCTGGCCTTGAGCTCACTTTTGTAGCTCAGGCTGGTCTCGAACTCGCACCGATCCTCCTGCCTCAGCCTCCCGAGTGCTGGGATTACAGGCGCGCGCCACCACGCCCGGCTTCCACTTACCATCTTGGTGTTAGCAGTGCATCAATGTGCACTGTAGGAGTTAATGCTGATGAGAACCAGACTACGGAGGACAGCCTGTCTGTATTTACTCCTTAAATCATTCTTCAAGTTTTTGGGCCAGGGAGATAGCTCAGTAGAATAAGTGCTCACCTGCAAATGCAAGGACCTGAGTTCAATCCTCAGTTCTGCAAAACAAACAACCAAATTAATTAATTAATAATATCCTTCAGATTTCATCTGAAACAAAAGCTCCTCTAAGAGTTTTTCTTAAACCCCTCTTTCCTCCTGCTGGGTCATGTCAAATCCCTTTCTTTGGTGCTTCTTTCTATTCTCACCATGGCCTGAGCAGATCTTCTTTTTAGCACACTTATCCCACACCAAACAGGCTGACTCTTTGTAGTTGTTTATACACTGGACAGTGGCAAACTCTCCAAGATAGAGTCTGTGTTCTGTACTCACATTGCTTGAGATAGCATCTGGCCATTTAAGGAGCTCACTGATTTTTTTCTTAAATAAATAAGTAAACAGTGCCCATTAAACTTTTCTCTAACATAGATAATGTGGGGACAAAAATCTAATATACAATTTGGGTATTGTCATTATTAACCTGGGACTTGCTACAAATTGATTTATACACTATAAGAATATTAAATACCACCTAAGGTAAGATTTAGTAATATAATGTTTTCTTATCGTGCTCTAATAAAAGATGGACTACCATCATTTGACAATCAAAAGCTGAGGTTTGTGTACAGTTTTTGTCACTAGCAATCAACATGTCCTTACAGTTTTTCCCTATTGCCAGTTCTATTTGCTCTTCAAACAGAACAAATTTGCATTAACCAGTACCTATTTAGTATGTGTTAGCCCCAGGAGGGCCTGAAAGGCTCAACATCTGCTATTTGCACTGAAATAAATGAATTTCTGTTGTACACAGCTGTCCTTGGGGGCCACAGGAGAAGTTTAATCACTGGATATATATTCACATGCCATCTAGTACTATGAGTCTCCAATTAGAGATTTCTCAAGAAACTGACTTGTGCCCCAGCTGCTGGTTGAAAAAGACAGTTTGTTTTCTTGGTAATAGCTATAGAATTATGTATTTTGAAGCAGACCTGTATCTAAGCATAAGACATGACCAGCCTATTAGGCCATATCTTTTACAGAAACTAATTTTAAATCTGAAGACAATGTGTGTATCTTTCACATAAATATACTAAGCTTTTAATAGCCTTTCATTACCCAAAACTGTTAATGAAGTTTAATATCCAATCTGCTGAGTTATTTTGAGATTAAAAAGTCCACAGAAACACATATGCTATAGGAAAGGTGACTAAGTATGATAGAGTAAAATTGATTGCATACAGCACCATGTGAGTGAAATGTAAGAACCAAGCTTGACCAGGAGCTAGAATAACAGCAAAAGCTCAGCTGTGAACTACAAAAACAAAGGTAGCCATTTGAAGAAGACTTGGCTTTGCAAAGCCAGCGTGAAATAGGACCCCACTGAATCTTTCATCAGTGTAGTCTAAGACATCACCCATGTGGTGGTGACAGACACTTTTGCACTTCATGTTAATTTAATGAATATTTAAAGAACCTACATTAACTTCCTACCCCACTTCCAGTTCCTTGGAATCTTTTGATCCTCAGAAGTGTGGGTCTCACATTTTTGCCTATTTATACTTAGGTCACATTATAAGATCTGAAACTTGCCTTCCTACCTCAGATCGAAACAAGCCAACAAAAGCATGGCTGTCCCAACACTGACCAGGTGTATGAGGACTCCAGAGCCAAGGAAGGGGATACCAAAACCACAGCTTTGGTTGAAGGATATGACTTCAGTTTAAGATATAAGTCAGAAGTGAAGAAAAGATTAAAAACTCTGCTTTTGTATTTAAGATAATAAAGGCCTTAGGATTGAAATTCACTTCAATTTGCATTTGCCAAGTAGGATTTCAAATTTTCATTATATAAAACATCAATGCTACGACTATTTGTGTTCATGAGTAATGAACCACGTATGTGGCAACTTGTGCAGGACCACCTGAGTGACTCTTCTTGAAAGAAGAGCAATTGTCTCCCTTTTGGCTGGGCCTGACCCTATTTACACGTACTGATATGCACAAAGCTGGCTAGGCCTTTTCGTTACTCTTTGCATTGGCCCTAAGCAATGCATATTGGTCTGGCCAAGGTGCTGGTGGTAGTCTTTGAAGACAGTGTATGTATTTCCCTGATAGTCCCTACCTGCTGCTCCTTAATATGAGCCAGGTCAAGATAGGACAAAAAGCCAATGCACTACACTGTCAGCTGTGATAGAGCCTTGAGATAGAGATTATGATGATGTCCTGGGGCCTGAAAGATTACACATCAGAGCTGAAGCACCAGACCTCCAAGACATTAGATATTATCTCAAATGTGTAATGCAAATTACTTTTTCTGCATATGACAGAGGTAAATGCAGGCTTCCTACCTAGCCCAGCTCACAGTGGTCAACTACTCCCTGTAATTCTCAGTCATTCACCCTCAAGCCACTCCTCCTTCACGACTGAATAAAACCCTAGTTCAGCTCTAGATCAAGGCCTTTGTTCTGGATCGCCATCACTATGGCAGGACTTAGGACCCCTTGGATCCCCACAACTGTATATATGCCTTAATATCTTTATTCTCGCCATGAGTTGCATTGAAAGCGGTAGATTGGAATTAACTTGATGGGATTCCAATAACTTATCAATGGGATTGCAAATATAAACTTCATGGACTGAGGCAAGGACCAGGAAGGACTCCCTACAGCAACCAACACTAGATCACAGACAAAGTTCTCCATATCACTAGGGGTGCCAACGTGTCTGTGATGATTCCAACTTCACCTTCAGACAATGAAGGACATGAATAATCTCATCCCTGTATCTTCTTACCACAAAGCAGTGCCCACCCAGAGAGCTCAAATCGTGTTCTGGGCCTCAGCTATCTGTGAAGCTGCTGACAGGGAACAGAAGCTTCTTGATCAGACCCAAGTAGCTCTGAGGCAGGAAGTTCCAGACCCAGGAATCTCAAACATTTCAGCATAATTTTTCTCATCAATGTCTTACTTCTTTGGGGAAATAAGGACGGAAAACATCTGAGGCTTATTCATAGCCTATGTCTACTAGATAGAAACACTTGGATAGGGTAGAAAAGAGATTGAGACAGAGAACTCAGCACTCTCAGCTTTGCACATCTGAAGCCCTTGAGCTTCTCCATTGCTGTCTCACGTCTCCACAGGGTTCATTTCCTATTTATCATTAGTACCATGCCAGAAATACCACTTCCTCAGACAATCTTCCTCTGGCTCCTAAAATCAATAAAAAAAGACAAAAGAAGGTGAATGATGCATGACCATGCTTATATGTGCAATCTAAAAAGTCAAACTCATGTAAATATAAGGAAGTCTGTGGTTGCTACAAATCACAGAAAAACAGAAGAAGATGCTGGGCCAGGGTGCTGACTTTCTGCTGCAAGTGTTGGGATTTCATTCACCACACTGGGACTAGAGCTCATAATACTGTACAGATGGGGCCCAGCGGGATGGCTCAGTGGTCTAAAGCGCCTGCTTGGGAAAGCTTGGGCGGCTTCAGGGACCAGGGTTCAATCCCCGGCACCACATGCTGCGCCAGCCCTGCCCTCCAGGCGGGCTGAGCCAGCCATAAAAATGAGTGAATAAGCAAATAAAGGTTATGAAACAAGAAAAACATAAATAAATAAAATAAAAAATTCTTTAAAAAAAATAATAATACTGTACAGCTTACTGGGTATTTGAAAAGATATCAGACTCGCAGTGTCCTCAATACACATGCACACACCTACGCACACACACAGGAAAGAATATGCAGTCATGGACGTGCTACCTTAGCTGTGATAATGCGTGTCTATATATACTTCACAGGTGTGATCAAACTACATAGTGAAAATTAAAATTTCAAAAATTGGCTGGGAGCCAGGCCTGGTGGTGCACACCTATGTTCCCAGCACTTGGAAGGCTGAGGCAGGAGGCTCAGTGTGAGTTCAAGACCAGCCTGGGCTACAAAAGTGAGTCAAGGCCAGGCAGAACTGCATAGTGAGACCCAGTCTCAAAAAGAAAATAAATAAATATTAGCTGGGGAGATACCTCAGTGATCTAAACAAGACAATAAATAAATAAATAAATAAATAAATAAATAAATAAATAAATAAATAAATATTGGCTGGGGAGATACCTCAGGGGCTAAATGCTGGCCAGGCATGAGCAAGGACCTGGGTTCAATCTCTGGTGCCACATAGCATGCGAGCCCTGAAAACAGGAGAGGCATTGCATGACTATAATCCCTGAACCGGGGAGGCTGAGGCAGGAGAATCACTATGATGAGTCTGAACTGCATAGCAAGATACTGTACTAATTAATTAATTAATCAATTAATCTGTAAAAATTTTAATTTAAAAATTTATTATAGAAAAAGACGTATTATCTTCCAAATGTCCCTCAGAATCTTCCCTGTCACTTCAAATACACCTACCCATCCTTCTTGCCATTTTCTTAACTAGCTCTGTAGGTCTCATTTGATGAGTGTCTTTGATTGCAGGATCATGGCTGCCTTGATATCTTGAGATAATTCAAAATGTGTCCCTTTGTGGGCATTTTGCAAGACTTGCTGAATAAGGTGAATGAGGGCATCCCGCAATACTTTTATCTAACAAAAATGTCTGTGCTGGAAGTGATGTGTGTATGGAATATTGTCACAATGAAGACTGAAACCACACTTTTTTTTATTTCTCAGGCTGTTTTCCCTGCATATCATTTCTTCAACAGTCTGCAAAGGCCCTGCAATATTTAAAGTTCACCTTAGTGTTTCTGGGTAAGAACTCCATTTGCACAATTTTACCCAGATCACAAAACACCATCAACACCACTTGATGAAGCTGGATCTTAGGTTTTGCACAAGGACCATTGGGTGGTTTCAGTTGTGAACGCTGAACATTCATCGTGACCATAGATCCAAGTTTCCACATCCCTGACAACATTTCTTTATTTATTTAGTCTTTTCGAGACAGGGTCTCACTCTCCAGTTCAGGCTGGAGTTGAGCTCACTTTGTAGCCCATGATGTCTTCCAACTGACAAGATCCTCTTGCCTCAAACTCCTGAGAGCTGCGATTTGCAGCGATACACCACTGTCCTCGACTTTTTGTTCCCAAAATTTTTGGTACCTTTTTTTAAGAGAAAAGGTACAGAGTATCACAATATCCCTTCAATGAACTAACTTTTCTCTTTTCATCAGTTCCACTTGTTTTCTCCTTAAGCAGTTTCTTTCCTTTCTATTGTATCTATTATATCTTTTGCATCTTATTTACTCTTTCAAGTTCTTACGCTAGGGAGATAACATGATGTTTGCACATCCCACGTCTGACTTATTTCACTTATGAGCACAGCCTCTAATTGTACCCATTTACCTATAAAAGCCCGACATTTGTCTTTTTTATGACTGAGT
Source organism: Myocastor coypus (assembly GCA_004027025.1). NCBI lineage: Eukaryota > Metazoa > Chordata > Mammalia > Rodentia > Myocastoridae > Myocastor > Myocastor coypus. The sequence goes on from PVJA010004504.1 coordinate 77,180, forward strand.
AGTACTCCATTGTATAAAAATACCACATCTATTTATCTATTCCTTGGTTGGTGATCATAACATTTCTTTAAAAGCTGAACCCAAAAATGGCAGAATAGTTTGATGTCCATAAAGCTATTGTTTGTGACTCACAATTTATGGCCCACTTTGAGACTCCTCTCAACCATAAATGATGGCTGGCTTCATGGAACCAGCTGGAGCTCATCGCACAGTTCCTGAGGTCCATCCTTCAGCTTGCTGTACTGCAGACCCTGTCCTCCCACCAGGAGCCGTGACGCAGCAGCATCCCTCTTACCTTGTCATTACATCACATATATATCAAATGATCACAAGAGCAAAAGGGAGCGGCAACAGCTCGGGGAGCTAGTGAGCATCTCTCTCCTCCTCATGCCACAATGGGGCATAAGGGTAGGCAAAGCATCCACACTCCCCAGAATCTATCACAAACTCCAAAAGCTACCATGCAGCTTTATGGGGGACAACTAGACACAACCATAACATAGACTACTTTTGAAGAAATAAATACAATGAAAAGACAGAGCTCCCATATCAGAAAACTGAAGATTTACAGGAATTTCCATGCTCCTCAAAGAACACCGTGGCAGAAGGAGTGTGTTTTGCAAACGACAAGAGGGCTTTCTTCTCAAAAGGGCTTTAAGGGTGGGGGGAAGAAAATACGTTTAACATCATGAAAGGCAAAGATTCTCAAATTAAAAACTCTGAAACCACTTTAACTTCATGTTCTTTCCAGTTCAAATGCTTCACGAACCCATGGTCTCGCCTATATGAGACACACAAAGTAGAAACTAAGAGCAAGCTAGAAGAAAGATAGTGGAAGTAGGGCAGTAGACAGTTCTGGAAGGCGAAGGCACCAAGAGCCGGAGTGAGGAAGGGCGAGGATGGGAAGGAATAGAGGCGTCGGGATGTGCTATGCGCATGCGCCAACTCCACGCAGGCGCATAAGCACGCACTGCCACATTACAAGCATGGACCAATGAGCAGGCTTTACTCTTACCATCTCTTCCAGAAAACTCACCTGGGACTTGTATTTATTTTAGTAAACTTCTAGAATGAGAGGTGGGCATGCACTTCTGTTCTCTCAGTGTTATAGGAAGCTGAAAGGACCATGAGGTTGAGCTCAATCTGGCAACTTAGTGAGACCCTTTCTGAAACGTAAGATAATTTTCAAAAAGGACTACAAAAGATAGGCCAACATAAAGACCATGGGCTCAAGCCCAGTACCAAAAAAAATAAAATTGTATAATCTGTACCACAAATAAACAAGGTATGCATATCATTAACTTTTCTCTCTAAGACCCCAGAAAGGTCAGGAAAAAAAAAAAAAAAAACATATTGCTCCCTCCATAATTTCTCAGATGCTCACTGGTGCTTGGATGCATTCAGCGCCAACATAGGACACTTCCTCTTCACAAACTGTAGTTAAGATAGGGCCAACAAAACACAAGTGTCGGGCATCCCAGCACTTCTCTTCTCAATTTGAAAACTCCAGAATGTAGCAAATAGGTGGACTTCCCATCTCCTAGACCAGTGGCTCTCAAGTTTTCTAACGCCGTGACCCTGCAATACAGTTCCTCATGTTGCGGTGACCCCAAACCAAAAAATAATTTTGGTGGCTACTTCAAAACTGTAATTTTGCTACAGTTATGACTTAGAATGTAAATGCCTGATATGCATTATATATTCTCATTGCTACAAATCAAACATAATTTAAACATAGTGATTAATCATGAAAACAATATTTAATTATATGTTGAGAAATACGTATTACTAAGTCCAATAAATAACATTTCACCACGGAATAGCATGGGTTTAAATATGTGGCTTTAGGCCACCCCTGTGTTTTGATTGTTCAACCCCCACCAGGGTTGCGACCCACAGGTTGAGAATCGCTGTCTAGACCATGGGACTCTCTACTCAAATTTGAAAGCTCAAATAAGACACATTCGGGTCACGTATCCTGTGAGTTCAGCCTTAACTGGTGCAGAAGAGGAGCCCATCTGGTGTGTGAAGACGAGTGTGCACACTGCGCCCCCCCAAGTGAGTCAGCATTGCTTGCCAAGGTTGGTGTGGTGGCTCCACCCACTCACATTACGAATCAATAATGTGAATAGGTGTCTGCTTGAAATAAAAACGTCTGGTCCTGGAGGGCTGCTCTTGTCTACCTGTTCAATGGTGCATGGCAAAAATGCAGCTTAGTGTCTGCCTCATAAATGCACAAGAGATTTGAATGAGAGACAGACGGACAGAAGAAGCGATAGCTTTCTGAATACCAGCTTCTATGCTGAATTGCAACCAGGCGACTTCTCTTTTGAAGAATGCCCTGATGGGCAAAGCGTGCATCTATACAACCCCAGCCCAACATGGACCCATCAGGCCATTCTGAGTCAGGAAGCCAGCTGTGGTGGCCCCTGTCACTAGGGTGTCTAGGTTTCCATGAGCTATGTATTGTTTTCCTGCCTAAGTCAACCAAATTTAGTTATAGATTCCTACAACAAAGACCCAGACTAGCACAACAGAACCTTGGCATCACCTCTCCTGACTGTTTGCCTTCAGGGAGCCAACTCTGTGGTGCTTTAGGATGAAATAAGAGACCCATAGCAGAGTCAGTGAGCCAAGTCCAGAGCACTTTCGGTCCTCTGGTGGACGAGTTCCTCCTTGGCCCTCAAGCCATCTTCCTCCTCCTTCCCTACATGCCACACTCTCAGATTCTCACCTCCCCTGGGCAACTGCTTTTTATGTTCTTTATGTTTTTGGACTTTCCCAACCCACTCTGATCTCCTGCCTCCCTCCAAATTCAGGCTCGGTTTTTTACCTTGGTGCCATCCTTGTTCTCTTTACGTCCTTATAATACTTCAAACAATGTATCCCTTCTATTACTAATCATTCATGGGAATAGATGCCTGCTTGAAATAAAAATGTATGGTCCTGGGGGGCTGCTTTTGTCTACCCATTCAATGCTGCATTGTGAAAGTCTAGCACAGAGCCTGCCTCGTAAATGCACAAGAGATTTGAATGAGAAACAGACTGACAGAAAAGGAACAACAGGTTTCTGAACACCACTCAAGCTTCTATGCTGAATTAAGCCCAGGAGACCCGTCCTTTGAAAAATGCCCTGATAGAGAAAGAGTGCATCTATACAACCCCCAGCCCAATACAGATGAGCTCCTCAGAGCAGCTGAATTTGAATGTGTGCTTGGCAAAAAGATAGCTCTATGATTTAGCAACTGGCCACAGGTCATTTAGCTACAATATCTGCCTTCTCTCCTGGACCAAGACACCCAAATTCTCTTGGAAAAAATACAGCTGAGGTGGGCACAGTCATATCTGGAGACAAGGGTGAGTTACTTAACCTCTTTATTGTTGCATCGCATTATGGATTACTGTCCAGGGACAACTGGCTATTAAGAGTGCTCTTTAAAATAATCTCATTTTCAAACTTGTCTCATAAATAGCCAGACAGATATATTAAGGAAAGAAGCGACACCGAGTTATGGAAAGAAGTGCAAGGCTAACAGCCGGAAGTGCATGAACCACGAAGAGAATTCTGGGGCAAATGGCATCTAAGTCAGCAGGGTCACTCCACTCACGAGGTTCTGACCTGAGGACCCTGTGAGAGTGATATGCACTCTGCAGAAACCATACTTCAACTTTTAGATGCTGCTGCTTCCTGGAGCTAAGAATCCATGGTGTGATTTCCTTTCTCACTGTTGCACACTGGCAGAGATCGGGGTTCCCAATAAGGCACTTGATTATGAGTGAAAACAACCCAAGCCCTCTTCCTCAGGGCACCAGAATTCCGGAGAGGTTTCAGTGTAGAGAACTGGTTCCTCAGAATCAAGTTCAGAGCGCTGTGATCCAGGCTGTCGGCCACCATAGTCAAGAGAGAAGAAATCCTGGCTCCAGCTCCAGCTGGCAGCAGATCTTGGCATCTTCCACAGGGCACTGGTTTTAGGTTGTACAGAATGGAAGAGTTGTGAAATCAAGAATGCTTCCAACCAGATTTCAGAAAGCCTGGGAGACCAGGCAGTGTGCGCCTGCGAGGGGGTGTGTGAAGCTGTGAGGATACAGCGAAGCCAAAGGTGCAGTGAAGACTCCAGAAGTTTGGACAAGACAGAAACACGGATCGTCTGAGGAAAAACAAGAGCAGAGCAGGCCCAGAGAGAAGTCCTGGGAGCTAAGGCCACCAGCAGAGCCATGAGGACACAGCCACCAAAGCCCTTAGAAGCTCACAGCTTGCCACCGATTGTTCGGTTGCTGCACATGGAACTGTAAGACAGGGTTTGTCCTGCTGCATTCTAGACTTGCTTAAGTCTCACTCCTTTACGTCTGCCCATGTAGCTCTTTGCCGCATCTTCTGCAAGAATGAAGACCATTCTTAGCAATCAGACTGTCGACATTCCAGAAAATGTCGACATCACTCTGACAGGACACACAGTTATTGTGAAGGGCCCCAGAGGAACCCTACGGCGGGACATGAACCACATCAATGTGGAACTCAGTCTCCTCGGGAAGAACAGGAAGACGCTCGGGGTTGACAGATGGTGGGGACACAGAAAGGAGCTGGCAACTGTAGCCACATACAGAACATGACCAAGGGGGTCGCGCTGGGCTTCCGTTACAAGATGAGATCTGTGTACGCTCACTTTCCCATCAATGCTGTTATCCAGGAGAACAGGTCTCTTGTCGAAATTCGGAATTTCTTGGGTGAAAAATACATTGGCTGAGTTTGTGTGAGGGCAGGTGCTGCTTGCTCAGTATCTCAAGCCTAGGAAGATGAGCTCATCCTTGAAGGAAATGACATCGAGCTTGTTTCAAATTCAGCTGCTTTGATTCAGCAAGCCACAGCAGTCAAAAACAAGGATGTCACAAAATTTTTGGATGGTATCTATGTTTCTGAAAAGGGAACAGTTCAACAGCCGGATGAGTAAAATCCAAGAGAAACAAGCCTCTGGATTATAAAGCCCAACTGTGATATTTTAATGAGACAATAAAAGATCTTCATTAAATTTAAAAAAAATGTCTCCCCATATATAACTTTTGTACTGGAAATATCTGTCTTCTGCTATCGAATGCTGGAACTCTGTAACTCTCTTTTCCTTCGTACAGGGGCTCACATACAAGAGTTTTCCTTGCTAGGGTTGGCCCAATAGCTCAGCAGATTAAAGTGCCTGCAAGCAGGTGCAGGGGCTGGAAGTTTGATCCCCAGGCCTGCTGCACTAGCCCCACCCCCGGGGCGTTCTGAGCCAGCAGTTGAGACTGGATGTGGTGGTGTGCGCCTATAATCCCAGCATTTGGGAGACTGTAAACAGGCAGATCACTATGAATCTAATCTAGTAGTGAGACCCTGAACACCCTGTAGACCCTTCCCTAAAACACAGAAAATAAATAAATAAAATGCACTAATAAACTATAAATGCTGCACAAGATAAGAAGCCCTGATATGTGCTCATGGTCCTTGGTAAGGTGTCTCAGCATCAAGTTAGAGAAAATAGTTTTAATTCCAGTGTCTAGGCCTCACCTCAGTCCAACCAAACCAGAGGTAGAGTAACTCAGAACAGAGCTGGGATGTGTCAAAAGAGAAACGCTAGATGTACAGAAGCTCCTCACTCTAAACTGTGATCCAGGAAGCCCCAAGGTATATATTTCCAAGCAAAATGAAGGTGAGAGGTCTTTGCTGATTAACTTTGGACGCACCACTTCACAGGAATTTCAATAAGCATTCGATTCACACCTTCATGTAAGGTCTTAATGCTATTTTAATTTTAAAATGAGTAAGTTTTTGCTACAAAATTCAATTTACAAGTTTTCCTTAAACTGTATAAGACAAAAACCTTTACAGACACATACATAGTTCCTGTATTTCACCACCTGTTATACAATGGACACAGATGTGGGGATAAGAAGCTAGCATCTTAAAGAAGTGAAGAACAATAAACACAGCTTAGGGCAGGTTGTCATCTGTTACTTAGGGATTTCAGAAAACTAGGATTTAAAAAGGTAGTAACAGCTTATCCTGACTGTTGCCTCCCGTCCCTTACTTGAGATGTTGGTGATTATCTCCTCTCCTCCTTGTAATCCTTCTATTGTATGACCTGAATAAAAAGGAGATGCTTCTGGAGTTCTGGGCTCACTTCAAGAGAGACAGATCTCGGTGAGACCTCTGAGCTGAATTCACCGGGTCTTCTCATCATTTCTTTCGGCTCTGGATCACAACATACATCAAGTGGCGCCTACCATGGGGCATGGAAGATGACCAGGGGTGAGTTCAGAGAGGCCTGAGCACGTGGGAAAAGTACACCCAGAGTAGGCGAGACCACCAGCAAAAGCTCGGAGTAATGGGAAACTCCACTTCAATAAAAAAAGAATACGTCCATCTTATAGAGACGTTATTCAAAGGAGCAGGGGTAAAGGTGAAACCAAAGAGTTTTAAAGAATTATTTTTCTGAATAAAAGGGCATTGTTGCTGCTTTCAACCTAAGGGAAAAGCTGCTCTGAACTTGAAAGTTTGGAAGGAAGTTACAAAAGCTCTGCCCAGAGCACAAGGCAAGCCTATACCTTTAAGTGTGTGGTCTATGTGTAACCTTATCTCCTTGGCTTTGGAGCCCCTGAAATCTTACTCTGAGGAATCAAGTCTACAGCCAATTCCTCAGACTCAGGAAGGCAATCTTGCAAGGGGTTCAGTTGATGAGGACACTATAGAACATGAAGGCAGCACCACCTCTTAATTTGTTCTTGTTGGATAAAGAATCTAAATCAAAGAATTAGAAAGTAAAGCAAACACTTTAAGCTCTTCAGCCTCTGCCCTCAGATACTGTGGAATTTTTAGAAGCTCAGGGGAATAGGTTGGAGAAGGAGGGAAATAAAATCTGGCATTTATTCCAGCAGGTGGAACATTTGACACAATTGATATTCAAGTTGGTGGAGTGATTGGATGTTTCAAATCCGCCTTCAATGCCCGCTCAAGTTCAACCTCTTCCTCCTCCTCCAACAAATCCTTTGGCTACTCCATATGAGCATAAGCGACCCATCTCAGCTGCTGAGCCTAGAAGCACAGTAACTTAAGCTTTATTACAAGGAAGGAATCAGGGAGACCCAGAGGCTTACAAAACTCCACTGGGAATATGATCTGTTGTGGTTCAACAGCACCTCCAAATGGGCAATACCCATATGGTTATGTACAGTGGGATTATTGACCTTTGGCTTTTCAGACAATCAAAGAATTGAAGCAAGCTGTTATGTCATATGGAATGCAATCTAATTATGTTGTTGGACTCTTTCAAGGACTGGTAAATGAACATAGGCTTATTCCTCATGATTGAGAAGTATTGTGCCATACTATTTTGGAACCAGGACAATACCTTCAATACCTGGTGAAAGATGAGGCAGAACTTCAGGACAGGATAAACAGAGGTCAAAATCTGCCTACCGCTATAACAGTGGACCAGCTTATTGGCTCAGGCGCATGGTTTGTTATAATAGCTCAACTTCAGTATGATGATGTGGCCATTATTCAGACGTGTTTATGTTATCTCAGAGAGTGAGAGAAGATTGAGAAACCTGGAGAAGCTCAAAAGTCTTTTGCTAAGGTAATACAGACTCAGAATGAGTCATATGTTGCTTTTGTCTCTCGACTCAAAGAGGCAATTGATAAAACGATCAGACAACTTTATCTTTGGGATATGTTGCTACAAACTTTGTCTTTTGAAAATGCTAGCTCAGAATGCCAAAGGGTTATATGCCCATTAAAGGCTGAAGGTGCTCCACTGGAAAATATATTAAGGCTTGTGCAGATATTGGTTCTGAATCTTATAAAGTTAATTTACTGGCTGCTGCCTTACAAACTTCACATAAACTAAATCTTACAAAATGTTGTGATTGTGGCAAAGTGGGGCATATAAAAAAGGATTGTAAAAAAGAAAAGAAAAGAAAAGAGGTAAAGATAAAACTAAGCCACTAGGGTTGTGTCCAAAATGCAAAAGGGGAAAACACTGGGCAAATGAATGTCGCTCCAAATTTGATAAAAATGGACAACCTTTACAACAGCAAGGAAACTGGATAATGGGCCCTCTTCCTTGGGACCCAGAGATAAACAATACAGGGTATCAGCAGTTTCATTTGAACAACCCCATAAGCAACCAAAACTAAGCATCTCAGATCTTTTTCATGCCACACCAGGAAGCACAGTCTTAGATATTGTAGCAATAGAAAATCAGTTCTTGCAACCTGCTTTATGGAGTTTATAAAATTTTTACTCATATTTTTTGGTCCAATACCCAAAGATACTGTTGGCTTGATTATTGGGAGAAGTAGTCTTACTAGAAAAGGTGTCCTTGTACAATTAGGAGTCATAGATAGTGATTAGGAAGGAGAAATTCTTGTGATGATGTCTACCTCCGTACCTTTTCAGATAGTAAGCAAAGAGAGGATTGCTCAGTTACTATTGCTGCCTTATGTAACAGGCAACAGCAGGCCAGAGAAAAGAAAAGGAGGACTTGGAAGCACTGATTTTTCAGCATGGTC